>JAAQPG010000257.1:0-75761 GCA_013186905.1 Fusarium udum | reverse complement strand
TAGTTATCTATTATTATATAGTAATTATAGTAAGAAAATGGCTCTAAAAATAAAAAGGTTAATTAGCTGCCCCTCTTTTTCCTATCTTTATAACATAAATTAACCTAATAACATGCTATCCTGGGCTTGCTAATCATGCCCTAAACGCGGGAATACTGTATACAGACATCGACAGCCAGCGCTGTTCAATGGACGGTTTTTGTTGGACATACGGAAGTGCGAATAAGGTGTCAGGGCTCCAATTAGGTTTCGGCCCCCTGAAACTCGCATGCCATCCCGTTCATCATGATCGATCAGTGTCTCGCCATCCCCTAGAACTTTCGATCGCCTCTTGTGTTGCCCGTTACATAATGCATCGTGTGTGCAGTGTCACACACCTGCATCTCTGCTGTCTCAGAACCAGACATGGCGTTTGAGTTTCTCCAAACAGAGTGCAAGGAGGTTGCTGTTTCTGATGATCACAACACCCAAGTGAGCCTTTATGACGAATCGTATTCACTCGTGGGAAATGTTTTGCTCAAACATGTTTACTCTGTCCCTTTGCCGCCCACAAGACGAAGAAGAAAAACCAACAGAGGGTAGCGTGCATTAGAGGGGGGGAGCTGCGTTTCAAAATTCTAGGCGTGCGTTGGTGTTGATGGCCTCGACCAGGTAGCGCTGACTGCTCCTCCTCCCTGGGAGACCGTTATTGAGGAGGCCCGGGGGACGACAACAGCACAGTATGAAAAATTCTCTCCACTAGAAACGACTTACACATGGAGGGCTCTTTTAGTGCTTTTGCCCAGGCGGGCCCTGCCGCTGAGACCACAAAATTTTAGAAGCGGCGGCGCCGGTGTGGTGGCCATGAGCCAATAGGGGGATGATACGCCAGGACGTTACAGGGGGCTTCTCTCTGGGACCCTGGCTTGCAAGCGTTCCTGAGTGGCGGCGGCATTGAGACCACCTCCACTTAGCCTTAGCCATTAGCTCCTAAGTTGTTTGCTGTCGTCCTTGTCCTCCTGGGAATGGGATGCTCTTCCGATGGAGATGGATGAGCTTCAATCCCCATATCAGGCCAGGAGCGTCCTGTCCACTTTCTTTCTTTCCTCCTTCGTGATTCATTAATACCCAGGCCCCTCCCCCGTGCGTGCATCTCCTTCCTCTGGTCTCTTCCTATTCTCACTCTCGTTTGTGATAAACTGATTCCTACTGCTTTTGGTCTTTTCCTTTGAGCATCCTCTCTCTATTTCCTCTCTCGTCTTTCTGATCGAACTGAATTTCCCTTTACCCTTGCACGCCTGCTGGCAGGATACCATATCTCTCATCTCTTGAATAAATCGACATCGAACGCGATAATTGGCATCATGGGCGACAGCTATTCTGCTACTTCTGGCCATACAGCCACCACGGCCGTCAACCGACCAACAATTGACACCAACACTGAGACCCAAGCGAAGCCTCAATCCCCTAACAATGACCCTACGCGTCTTCAAAGCCTCGACACTTCCAATGAGAAGCGTCTGCACAGTCTCGAAATCCCCCTCGACAATGTTCGCTCTCCCCCTTCTCCCGCCGTGGGCGTCAACCCAGCTCTTTTCCGCAAGCAGACCTCCCTCGACATTGACGACTACTTCACCGGTCCTCGTGATATTCAGAAGCACTCAAAATGGCCTCTCGTTATGCAGATGCACGGCTCTATCATGCCAAAGTTGATCATCCCTCTGGTTGCTATTGGCGCGTGGTCGACTGCCATTACGCTCATCCACGACAAGGTCCATGACATTTCTGTTGACTCTGTCCTGCTCACCATTCTGGGTTTCGTCGTCGGTCTTAGTCTGTCGTTCCGATCCTCGACTGCGTACGAGCGTTACGCAGAAGGTCGCCGATACTGGGGTATGCTTACCATGGCTTCTCAGACACTGGGCCGTATCTTCTGGATTCACGCCAAGGATGTCCCAGACCAAGATCCTCGCGAAACTATCCTTAAGAAGATTGGTGCGATGAACCTTATTGTTGCCTTCTCAGTTTCTCTCAAGCATGCCCTTCGATTCGAACCCTACAGTGCCTACCCGGATCTGGAGCATCTCATCGGCCATCTCAACACATTCGCCAAGGATGCCACTGCCGCTGATCCTGATGGTCCTGCTATCAAGAAGAAGAACATGTTTAAGTCTGTTGGAGAGTACCTTGGCGTATCGTTTGCTCAGAGCAACCCCCGTAAGGCTCTTAAGAAGACCGACAAGCCTCTTGGCGACCTCCCCCTCGAGATTCTCAACCACCTCGCCATCACCATCGATCGAATGGTCACTCAGGAGCAACTCCCTGTCCCAATGCAGCAGACTCTTGCTTACAATCACCTTACCATGATGAACGACTGCATGACTGGCTGTGACCGTGTTCTCAACACTCCTCTACCCATTGCTTACACCATTGCTATCAGCCAGATCACCTTCGTCTATGTCTTTGTCCTCCCCTTCCAGCTCGTCGATAAGCTCCAGTATATCACGATTCCTGCTTCTGTTGTCGCCGCTTATATCATTTTCGGACTTCTATTCATCGGCCAAGAAATCGAGAACCCCTTTGGACACGACGTCAACGATCTTCCTCTCGAGGTCTACTGTGATCAGATTGCGGCTGATATGGATATCATTGCGTCTCATGATAAGCGCGAGCCGGATGCATTCCTCCTCAGCCACAACAGCATGCCTCTCTACCCTGTCAGCACTGCCTCTTCCAACGCATGGATGAAGCGAAGTGACGAGAAGCTTCGCCAGACCATTAGGGACAAGCCAAACACCATGTTTGAGTGGCGCAAGGAGATTGCCCGTAAGAAGTTGAACGGTGGCAAGTTTGGCACCAATGACATGAAGATGAACCCTGGCGACCATAACGTCTAGATCTTTCCTTGTAATACCCCTCTAATGCATGTTGTATGGACTTCTCGAGGGAGTTGTCTGACAACTACGGCGCATCAAAATAAGCTATGTCTAGTTTCGGTTCTTTATTAATTTGGTTGGTTTGCTCTGAAGGACCTCAGAGGGGTTACTTCATGTTAAGTGTGAAAAGGTTCGGCAAATATCACTGGGTGTTTTAAATGGTCAGCAATAGCGTTTTAGTCTGTTCAATCTTCAATACAAGTTGATCCAAGAATTGTTCCCTGTATAAGTCTTGAAGGGTTTCGTATTTGTTTGAGTGACTCAAGATGAAAGTCGCATGAAGTTGAATCATTATCTTATCATGGCCTGACATGGATGGAGGGGTAAAATCGGAGCGGAATTTCAGGGCAACCGTGCCCCGCGATTTCAAGCTCTGCATCCGTCCCCGGCGAATGATGACTCGCAGGAAAGAAGTGAAAGAGTCAAAGCCTTTTTTTTGTTAACCCTTGAGCCCACTTGACTCACACTCACTCGCTCGGAATCGCCATTGATGCTCGCGCGGCGCTTCACCTCCTCCACCTTTTTCTCTTCTTCTACTTCTTGTTATCTTGTGACATCCTCTTTGCCATTGCGACAAGCTTTTGTCCAGACTCGTACCCTTTCTCTACTCTCGACTCGTCAGTCCCCGCGACAACAGATATTGCATCGCGACTACAAGTACCCCTCCTCTATCAAATATATACGCACCATGGCGACAGACGCCAACGCTCTCGCCGACCAGCTCCAGCAGCTCGGTCTCGACAACATCGAGACTTCTTTCCCTGGATGTCACCCTGATACCAACCCAGTCGATATCTACCGTTCACACATCACAAGTCTTTTGGCGCCTATTACTGGTGTCGATCCTAAGATTATCTACCCCGCCATCCAGTGGACTCAGACTCTCGACAAGGGAGATGCTATTCTTGCTGTTCCTGCTCTCCGAGTGAAAGGCAAGAAGCCTCAAGAGCTTGCTGAGGAATGGGTAGCTCAGGTGAGTCGCATGAAACAGCAATTGCTGAGTTATAGCTGACAAGATGAAGTTCCCCGAGTCTCCTCTCATTGAGAAGCCTACCGCTGCTGGTCCCTTCATCTCCTTCTTCTTCAAGCCCAACAAGCTTACCAGCATGCTCCTCCCTACGATTCGAAAGCGCGCCAACAACTACGGCAAGAACCCTTACAACGGTCTCCGAGACCCTAACGACCCCAACTCTGGTAGGAAGCGAATGATTGTGGAGTTCTCCTCGCCCAACATTGCCAAGCCTTTCCACGCTGGCCATCTCCGAAGCACCATCATTGGTGGTTTCCTCGCTTCTTTGTACGAGAGTGCTGGCTGGGAGGTTACCCGAATGAACTACCTTGGTGACTGGGGTAAGCAGTATGGTCTGTTGGCTTTGGCTTGGGAGAAGTGGGGTGATGAGGAGGCCCTCAAGGCCGATCCTATTAACCACCTCTTCAACCTTTACGTCCGAATCAACCAGGATATGTCCGCTGAGAAGGAGGAGATCGCGGCCAAGAAGGCTTCTGGTGAGGACATCACTGCGCTCGAGGAGAAGTCCCTGGATGAGCAAGCCCGAAAGTACTTCCGACGAATGACAGATGGTGACAAGGAGGCCGTTGAGCTCTGGCGACGATTCCGAGATCTCAGCATTACCCGATACAAGAAGACCTATGCCCGACTCAACATTGAGTACGACGAGTACTCAGGAGAGTCTCAGGTCCCTGAGGAGGATATGGAGAAGGCTGCCAAGGTCCTCTCTGAGAAAGGCCTTACTGAGGACGCTAACGGTGCTATCCTCATTGACTTCTCCAAGCACGTCCCTGGCAAGCCTGGTAAGAGTCTCGAGAAGGTCATTCTCCGAAAGAAGGACGGCACTGCTCTGTACCTCACACGAGATATCAGTGAGCTTCTCAACCGACATGAGAAGTACAACTTTGACCACATGATCTATGTCGTTGCTTCTCAACAAGATCTCCACTTGAAGCAACTCTTCAAGACCATTGAGCTTATGGGCCATGAGGATATTGCTAAGAAGTGCCAGCACATCAACTTCGGTATGGTTCTTGGCATGAGCACCCGAAAGGGTACTGTCAAGTTCCTTGACGATATTCTCCGTGATGTTGCCGACAAGATGCACGAGGTCATGAAGAAGAACGAGACCAAGTACTCTCAGGTCGAGAACCCCGAGGCCGTTGCCGATATCCTTGGTATCAGCAGTGTTATGGTCCAGGACATGTCCGGAAAGCGGTATGTATCCTGAAATCATTGAAAAACTTGTTACTAACGACACTAGAATCAACAACTACAAGTTCGACATGGACGTCATGACCTCTTTCGAGGGTGACACTGGCCCTTACCTCCAGTATGCTCATGCCCGTCTCTGCTCTATCCGACGACGAGTTGGTCTCTCCGACGAGGAGCTTGCCACTGCCAACTACGATCTCTTGACTGAGAAGCACGCTACCGACCTCGTCCGACTGCTTAGCCAGTGGCCCGACGTTGTCCAGAACACTCTCAAGACCCTTGAGCCCACCACCATCTTGACATACCTTTTCAAGATGACACACGTTATCAGCTCCAGCTACGATCACCTCCGAATTGTCGGCAGTGAGGCTGAGCTTCAGAAGGCTCGTATGGCTCTGTACGATGCTGCCCGAATTGTCCTCCACAATGGCATGAGTCTGCTTGGTCTTACACCTGTTGAGCGGTATGTTCCCCAAAGTTGCCAATTTTTGAGCCATTGCTAATGATGTATAGAATGTAAGGTACATGTTTGAGCGAGAATTTGTAAAAGAAATGGGATAGGGATTTAAAGACAGGCATGGAATGATGGGCGTCGAGTCTTATCTCGACTGATGGCGCATTAGACGAGACTACGAAAAGTTTTAATATACCCATTCAACTTGTCTTCGTGGCAGTTCCAAGACTCGTTATTACACATCGCCCAGTTCGACTTGAAGCGAAGGTTTCTCTGGCATCCGCCAGCGATAGACCAAAGCCCTCAACTCTACGATCCAAGACAGCAGATGCACACCGAGGAGTCATGAACTCTTGTATTGATGGGTCGGTTGGTAGCCCAGAGTGTTACTTGAAAAGGATGTATTCCTCGGCCTGAGTCACATACTCCGCCACTTCATCAAGTCTGTTTGATGCATAACTTAAGAGCGAAATCGGACAATGCATATGACGCAAATACAGAACTCAAATCACAATGGAACGGTAGCAATTGGGAGGTATGTGCTTTGACCACGAATTCTGTTTTCAGTCTTCCCCCGTAGCTGAGATTTCCGGCCGTGATTCCCATGCATTGTTCCTTTGTTTCCTTATTATACAGCAGCCTGTCGATTTAAGGCTCAATTGATCAATTCACTGCTAAGCCGCAGCAGAATATGAATCTTGCGCGATTGCAAATCGTTAGGTCTTCCATTCGTGACGTTCTGAACTCTAGCAATCCCCATAGTCGTACAATCATCCCATCCTGACTCCCCACCAATTTTCGCTGTCATATACATAAAGATATGTTTGTTTGTTCCGTGACCCGATCGCCTTTAAGCAGAAGGGACCTTAGTCCTGATCTGAACACCATGCCAGCCCTTGACAAGATCGCCGAGAGCAGCATTCACCATGCGCTGCTGCTTGAGAATTGTCTGGCCCTTAAAAGCAGGGGATGTGATATCAATGGCGTACATGCTCCCACAACCACCAGAGACATCTTGGACAAGTAGTTCGGTAGGCTGAAGCTTCTCGGAGAGTATTTCGGCGATGGCAGATTCAGCGGGGCTCATGGAAGGCAGATCGGGCTCTTCCTCAACGGCAGCGGAGAATCGAGTCGTAGAAGTCGAGAGAAGTCTTCGGGGCGTTGATGTAGGTATTTGTGCTGTAATGCGGGTGATGGTCGTAGGAGCGCGGACGAGTGTGCGCAGAGGAAGACGGGCAGAGCGCATTGCTGCGCGGCGACAGGTATTGCAGATCATTGTGTTAAGAGTGCAATTGAATCAATTGGCTTTTGCTTGAGGAGAGGTGAAGGAAGTTAATGACGATGGTGGAGTTTGAGTCTGGACCGAAAGATGGGATTACCTAATTGGGATACATGGAGAAGGAAAAAATGTGGAGGGGTTTGTAAGCGATCACGGTTTGTGGGCGTGGGTCGAAATGGAGTTGAATGCTGTTGTTTTATTGCTTCAATTGATCTACACTGATTAATGCAGAGTACAGTACTCAGTAGTATCCATCTGAGAGGCCCTTCACTGAAGGATTGAGTGCCGAAGAGTCATTACCGAGTTCGTATTAGATACAAGCCTGGTGGGACCGGAAAACTATTACTGCTGTACGACGCCTTTTCAGAGAATCTTTTTCCCAACCAATTCGACTCATTCTCCAGCGCATTTTATCCAATACCCCAGTCTATCATTCTCACCTGAGCCCGTCTCATCTCAGCTGGAAAATTCACACCCAACCCATCATGCCACGCAAGGTACGATATTCCCCCCCTTACTCCCGTATATCCGTCAATACTAAGCCCGAATAGACTCGAACCCCCGAGTCTCTCGCTCTCAATCGCGAGAACCAGCGTCGCTCTCGCGCAAGACAGCGTGAATTGCTCGACGATCTGCAGAATCGCGTGCGTGAGTTTGAGCGTCGCGATGGCCAGGCTACGCTGGAGATGCAGCGTGTTGCGAGGGCTGTTGCGGGCGAGAATGCTGCGCTGAGAGGTTTGCTTGCTGCGAAGGGTGTGTCGGCTGAGGAGATTGAGGCTCATGTTGAGGCTGTGAGGCATGAGGAGAAGATGACTATGAGAACGAATGTGGCGACAGTTACACCTGTTTCTACGCCGTCTTCCAATGCTTCGCCTGTGGTAATTGCCTCGAGACCTATGCCATGCTCACAGCCTCAAGGATGTGTTCCGATGAGGGAGAACAGTAACCCTCCCTATGCGATTCAGCCAAAGATGTACTCGCCGCCAACACCTGCTACGACTGCTACGTCTTGCACAGAAGAGTCAGGCTGCTGTCCTAGACCACAGCCTGTGTCACAGCCACAGCAACAGCCCTTCCCCCAACAACCAAAATCTCTTGACAAGATTCACTGCATGGAAGCTGCTACTATCCTCGCTCAGATCCGAGGCCAATCAGACATGTCCCAAGCTCGAGCTGCTCTTGGATGCGCCGAAGGCGAGACCTGTATGGTCCGCAACGCGGATTTGCTCAATTTGATGGACGAGATGACCTGATACTATGTTTCGCTACATACTTCAAAACTCAGTTCTTCCAGTTCCACCTATCAGAAAACCACCGAAGGAGATACACCAAACCCAAAAGAACCGGAACCTCGATCAGCGGGCCAACCGTCGCTGCAAGCGCTTGGTCACTACTGGGTCCGAACGTGGTAATAGCCACAGCTATCGCAAGCTCGAAATTGTTACTCGCCGCAGTGAAACTCTGCGTTGTGGAGAGTGGGTATCCGAAGCCAGCATGTCGAGATACCAAAAGCGTTGCGAAGAAGATTATGACGAAGTAGACGATGAGGGGGGCTGCGACGCGTACTACAGACACGATCTGATGGACCACTTGATGGCCTTGGGAAGCGAAGAGGATGAGGATGGTGTAAAGAAGGCCGATGAGAGACCAGGGGGAGATGATGCGCAAAAAGACACGCTCGTACCACTCTGGTCCAACCATCTTACGCAGGGAGAAGCGAGTGATGATAGCTGCGCCGAGGGGGATGCCGAGAAAGACTGCTACGCTGGTTGCAACGGTTGAGTACGACACCTCAAGAGAGCCCTCTTCTCCACTGATCACTGAGATAAAGAATACAGACATTGGCGCGTATAGAGCCATCTGCAGTATCGAGTTGATGGCCACGAGGATAGCGCAGTATTCGGCGTCACCGCCCGCAAGGCCGTTCCATATCAGCACCATGGCGATGCAGCGTGCGAGGCCTACGAGGATAAGACCGATGCGAAGTTCGGGCTTGTCTGGGAGGAAGGCCCATGCTAGGCCGAGCTATTATCGTTAGGATATTGTATGTTTGGAAAAACGGGGCTATGGGTTACCATCAAAAAGGGTGCAACTATCCAGTTGATGAATATGCTGAAAAGGATTTGCTTCCATACGTCGCGCTGGGAGAAGATCTCGTGGAGACTCTCGTATCGGACTTTGCAGAGGATTGGATACATCATAACGAGCAGACCAACGGCTGTTAGATCAAATCAGTATACCTGCCTAGATATTTAGGTTGTTTGCTCTTTCATACCTATTGGAACAGAGACGCCAACAAACTTGCCCTTCTCAAGAGCTGGTCCAGTCGAAGGGACAAAGTTGCCCAAGATAATACCGACAACCATAGCGAGGAAGATCCATACTGCTAGAAAACGATCAAGCCAACCAAGGGATTTAAAAGCTGAGACGATTTCCTTCTCTTTGGGTTCTTCGGATGGTTGTATATTGCGCTCGGTGTCGTGAGTAGATACTTGCTCTTTTGTCTGAGGATCTTGTTCCGACATATTGTCTTCGTTCACGTCTGCCGTCTTCAAACTTGGTTAATATGATGTAAATGTTTAAGCTTAATTTTGCATTCGAATAAGGGAGGATGTTATAAAGCAATTGGTGATTCACTGGGACAGTAATGTCGCATTTCTGATTTTCTGATCCAACCTTTTTGAACATTTCACACTCGACATGGAGTAATGGACCAATCACAGATGGGGCATGACACAGTCCCTCCGGAGACGGCACCGGAGGCACGTTCGTAGCCACAACGGGATTATCTTATCTGCCGGATCTTTACACCTGCGATAAGACTCAAATGCCGTGGTCAGCGTTACATGCAGTTGCTCACTACAGCTTGGTCAAGCAAAGACGATTACTTAAGTGCATCCTCTTCCGTCACCCTTCTAATTCGTCTCATGGTCGTCTGGGTGGTTGGTTAGCGATATCGGTGAATTAGCCAAGCTTTTGTCTTGCAAGTTGTGTTGTACAGAGTCGTGCGTTGAGGTTGAATCGGTATTGTGTGACTGCACGCGGGAACAATCACGAGCAACGGCGTCATACAACGGGCCTACCGTCTAACGGTGATACAAAACGTGGTGCATGTACCCGTTGTATTCCCAACGCCGTACGCGATAAAAGTCAGTGATAACAATGAGGCACCAATTCAATCGCATGTGAAAAGAGTAAAGTTGCCACATCATGATCAATCAATCACCTCATGTACGCCCCATCTTCAAAAATCGAGAGAATCAAGGATATTTTCTCTATTTTATTTTAGAAACGCTTCCCGCCTTGCATATGCATGCATGCACAAGGTGTCGTGGGCCCAATTGGCAACGTGTATCCAAGCAAAGACTAGTGCACGTTTCTTTTTCTGTACCGCAAATACGAGGTTCAGCTTGGTACGACACGGGAAGTGCTGCATAAGTCTTGCATACCGGATTGAATTCCGTGGATAG
Organism: Fusarium udum; assembly: GCA_013186905.1. Lineage (NCBI taxonomy): Eukaryota > Fungi > Ascomycota > Sordariomycetes > Hypocreales > Nectriaceae > Fusarium > Fusarium udum. The sequence continues at coordinate 65,419 of JAAQPG010000257.1, read as the reverse complement.
TGTTATCTGATGCATGATTTCACCAAGGAAACATTGCAGTCTACGGACCTGACGGAGTATGGTAAGGTAGCATTTGTTTCTCCTGACGATCGTGGGGCAGATTAAGATGTGCAAGGAGGGTCAAGAGGATCGGATGACGATGTTTGATTGAGTTTCAAGTGACGGAACTTACATAGTAGTATTCGCTTTGGCCCGAGTTAAAGGTTGGTGGTTGAGTTGTTATTTAGATATACCACCGCAAACTTGCATACAACTAGACCATTTTCAATCATGGATTTGTCTTGATTTGTCTCGACTGCATGTACGCGCAATCGTCTCATGCGGCTCTATCATAGATGACTCTATGTTTAGCGACATGGGACCCAGTTTCATCATCCGTGCAGTGCCTGTCGATCTCATGTTGACAACCCATCCCAACCCAACCCAACCTCCGCCTGCAGATTTCTCAGCTATGAAGTGATACCGACTCTTTCACTCTGCAACTAACCATTTAGTCCATTGGTAGAGAATACCCAAGACATTTGCTTCCAATATATCCTCTCCTCCTATTCGTAGGATTGCTTCTCATGGCCTGAAATCTCGTAAAGTCCACTATCCCGCAGAAACCCACTTCTTTCTTTTCTTTCCATGATGGGGGATCAACCCACAGCTTGGGTCAAGAATGGGGCTATGATGATCGTATATAGGATCCCCAGCCAACCTATTTCTAAGGCGGAAATGCTGGGATCAGGTTTTATCTCGTTTAAATCCTCCCTTTCTTCTTTTCCTATTCCCTTTTCTTTCTCGTATCTTAGTGATTTCCTTCGTGATTGCGGAGAACGTGATTTGGTGTATTTCTTTTCATCATGGTGCGATTAAGTATAGTTGCTGCGCTATACGCTGCGGTGGTTAGCGCAGTGGACTTTGATAAGATTGCTGTTGGTAAGGGTCATAGTCGGTTACCGGGTGCTTATATCTTTGAGTTTGAAGAGAATCATGTGCGTATACTCTCATCTTTCATATCCCTTTCCATAGCTAACGGAGCTTAGGACTGTGCCGACTTCTTCGCCAAGGCTTCGGCTCGAGGCAAGACTCGTATGCAGTACAACTACAAGCTATTCAAGGGAGCTTCGATCCAATTCACCGATATCGACAATGCTGAAGACTTAGCATCCGAGATGGCATTATTGCCCGGCATCAAGCAAAAATGGCCTGTTCAGACATTCAGCATCCCCAAGCCAGAGGTTCACTGGACGGGTACACCGGGAATGGAGTACAAGTCCATTCAAAAACGAGGCTTCGAAGAGAGAGATACTGTGAATGATACCTTCTCGCCACATGTCATGACGCAGATTGACAAGTTGAGAGCAGAGGGTATCACGGGCAAGGGTCTCAAAGTTGCCCTCGTTGACAGTGGTGTAAGTCATCATTTTCACACTCAACTTGACACTCAAAACTAACATCTATACAGGTCGACTACAAACATCCAGCGCTTGGAGGCTGCTTTGGCAAAGATTGTCTCGTATCCTTCGGCACTGATCTCGTAGGCGACGCATACGACGGCCTCAACCACGCCGAACCCGACAACGACCCCATGGACTGCGCCGGCCACGGCACCCACGTCGCCGGTATTCTCGCCGCCCAAAAGAACACGATGGGCTTCGCCGGCGCCGCGCCCGGTGTGCAAATAGGAGCATACCGCGCATTTGGCTGTAACGGCGAAGCTGGCAACGATGTCCTTATCGCAGCGTTCAACCAGGCGTTTGAAGACGGTGCAGATATCATCTCAGCTTCCATCGGCGGTCCGTCAGGCTGGTCGGAAGAACCGTGGGCAGTGGCTGTTTCGAGAATCGTGGAGCAGGGCGTTCCTTGTGTTCTTGCGGCGGGGAATGCAGGGGCTATGGGAATGTTTTATGCGAGTACGGCTGCGAATGGGAAGAAAGTTACTGCTGTTGGATCGTTTGACAATACCAAGTCTCTTGCGCTCCTGAATGCGTCGAAATACAGCATCAATGGAGGTCCTGAGCATGAGTTTGGACACTTGAGTGGTAAGCCGAGCGCCTGGAAGGGAGTGAAGCTTCCATTCTGGGCACTCAACTACGACACTTCTGTCGCTGACGATGGTTGTGATGAGTGGCCTAAGAACACACCTGATCTCAGCAAGTATATTGTTCTTCTCCGACGAGGTTCGTGTACTTTCGATGCCAAAGCTGCCAATGCAGTCAAAGCTGGTGCAAAGTACATCATGTTCTACAGCAACAAGGAGGATCTAGCTCCTTTCGACGTCTCTTCTGTCGGGGGTATCAAAGCAGCAAGTATCGTGTCTCCTGAACAGGGCGCAGACTGGATCGCTTCCCTGAAAGCAAAGAAGAAGATCACTCTGAGCATGTCGGACGGAAGTGACGGCAACGTTATTCTCGAACAGAAGCACAACAACATCACAGCCGGTGCAGCGAGTACCTTTTCCTCTTGGGGTCCAACATGGGAAATGGATCTTAAGCCTCAATTTGGAGCCCCAGGCGGTAAAATCTTATCGACCTACCCCCGAAGCATGGGAAGTTATGCTGTGTTATCAGGTACTTCCATGGCTTCACCCCTCGTCGCCGGCATCGTCGCACTCATCGCAGAAGCCAGGGGCACACGCGATCCAGCACTCATCGAGAACCTCCTATCAGCGAGTGCCAACCCGCAATTATTCAACGATGGAAAAACATTTTATGACTTTCTCGCGCCTGTTCCGCAGCAGGGCGGCGGTATCGTGCAGGCTCACGATGCCGCCCATGCAAAAGTTCTTTTATCACGATCGAGTCTTTCGTTCAACGATACAGATCATTTTGTTGAGTCGTTGAACTTTACGGTTAAGAATACGGGCAAGAAACAGATTGATCTGCAGATCTCTCACGTCCCGGCCGTTACGATGTTTACGCTTGTTGAGAATTACATTTATCCGGACGAATTCCCTAATGACTTCGCCAAAGAGCATGCTAGTCTCAAGTTCAGCGAGTCAAAGGTTACTATCGATGCTGGCGAGAGTATCGTTATCGAGGTTCTGGCTACGCCTCCCAAGGGTCTGAACGCAACGCGTTTGCCTGTTTGGTCAGGCTATGTAACTATCAACGGCACCGATGGAACATCTCTTTCACTTCCGTACCAAGGCTTAACAGGATCTCTTCACGACTCAGTGGTTCTTGGACCTAAAGATACGTGGATCGCAAACTCAACCGACGAGAACCGCTTTCCCGTGGCAGACAACTCAACGTGGACACTCCCCAAGCCTGGCACGGCAAACAACCTCACCGACACACTGCCCGGTCTCACATGGTTCCTCGCTCTAGGCTCCGCAAAACTTCACGCTGAGGTCATGCCGGTGACAACCGAGAAACCTACATCTTCCAAAAAGCCGCGCGTTATCGGCGAACCAGTTGACTTTCCCCTGCTGTGGAATGCAATGGGTGCTAACTCGCAAGCTTTCACTGGTGAACTTGCAGACGGCACTTTTGCCCCTGCGGGACAGTATGTTGTGAGATACAGAGCTTTGAGAATATTTGGCGATGAGAAGAAAAAGGAGGATTGGGATGAGGCGTATTCGCCTGTGTTTACGATTCGGTATGAAAAGTAAGACTTGTTTCTATGCTTGCAAAGGCATCATGAGTAATTTTGTTTCAGTTTCTTGTACAAAAGCATCAAAGAGGTAATAGTGTTTGGGAATGGTCATGGGTAAATGGGCATCAGTTAATTATCTGGATAATTAAGGATAGAATAGAACATAGATCTAGCTGCATATAGTCAGCATAAAGAATGGATTCACTTTACAATCTTAGATCCCCATACTAGTAGCTAAGCTTAAGTATTGTTAATTCCATGTAAGATATACGAAGTTTGATCATTAATGTATCTGCTGAAAAGCCATCGTGCAGTGTTACAAGGGGGAGACCTCGATGGAAATGTTCACCATTGACAGGTTAAAACATATCTGCCTGCACCGATGAATCTATTCCACAAAGAAAGTAAGTGGGAGGGCATTGACGTTGAAGAACTCAAGAAGTTGGAAAACCTTGAATGCTGTTGACTAGATGTGTACAATGTCGGGCTGTTAGCTGAGAGTGCGAGGGGGCAACCTTATGCCCCCAACTCCGCAACTGCTACATCAGGCACCATCACGGCCAAAGACGAAATCAGTAACCTCCGACGATGAGAAAGAAGCCTGGAGGTATCACTGAAGCCTGAAATCGGATTCCCAAACCCTCTCGTGCATATGATGGGTGCTGAGGAAGAGACACTGTACACAGCCCGGCAATATCCACATGAGGATGTCACTGGGCGTCTGCGTGGATGCGGTATTCCGGATAATGTCACCATCTTGCTTCATGAGATGATTGATTGTGCATCCTCAAGAAATCAGTGGTAGACACTTGGGCATCGGTAAGTGGGAGATGGTCAACTGTGTGCGAGTTACTGAGAAGATTCACTGACGTATGTCGGAGGCGGAGTGACTGCTTCAACCAAACAATACTTGTGGTCTAGAACGAAACAAAGCAAAAATATTGTATCTATTGGATTATCTTTGAGGAACCCGCGGGATTGTCGTTGTGTAGCATTGTTGGCACCTTCACCAAAGCATGTGTCTGGTGTAAGTCGGCAGTTTGTGAAGTGAGCTAGCCTTCATTAACCTTGGTAACATTCGCATTTGAGTGCGTAATGATGGCTGTCTCAAAGACTGAAGCATACGTTTGCGTGGTACGTAGGTACTCAAGAGTCTTCTCCTCACTTGTACAAGTCTCGAAGGTCACTTGTGATGGTACAGTATTGTGGGTCAAAGTATGAGGTTCTTTTTGAGTCTTTGGAGAAGTAGTCGCTAACTATCTCATATCATCATATGCAAACTTTAGCCAAATCTGTGAAACGAATTGATAAGAATTATTATCTGTGTCATGCAAGTTGCCGTATGTATAAGACATCAATGCATGCCCAACCAACAAGATACCGCATGGTATGTCTGGACATGTCAAACAAGACTGACCATCGCCTTATCATCCTGAGGGGCTCTAGACCTCATGTCATGGCGTAAGCCACGTGGTGAGATGGAAACGTCAAAGACTGGATCGGATAGATAAAGCTGGTGATACTCGTAGATTAGAATGTGAGTGTGTAGCAAGGGTTGATAGGCAGCCGCATTCTTTCAATGGAGATCACATGATTAGATTACCATCTCGGCGCGGATTAATGTTATCTCGTTGAACACCAACCAATAGGGCACTTGCTGATCCTTCAGGCAGCAGCATTTCCGATTCTGAGACCCTTGGAAAATGACCGCAAATAGGCCGCGCCGCAAGATCCGCTTTGTGTAGGCAACGAAATAAACAGCTTCTTTCTTCTCAACAAAATGAAATGATTTGGTTCTGGCCTACAGTTTCTTACAAGACATTATTTTCTCTTCTCACTCACTGAGCACGTCTCACTGAGCACATGTGACTCTTATCAAGTTACTTACTTATTTACTGGCCAAGACCGCCAATGGCTGAGCCTCACTAATTACACCACCTCCAAGACCTGTACCAAGAGCCCCGCTTCAGATCGCCATCAAGCATCACGATCAAGACATCACTTTCAGACTTGGCGACTATTACCATCATAAACAGGCTTTACTTCCCATTCTAGGGCATCTTGAGCATATTCACAGAAGTTCACCAAAATGGAGTCGTTTTTACCGCTGGGTGGCTTTCAGCTGCCCTTTCAGAAGCGCCTCAGCAGACTGTACAACGATACTAAGAAGTCAACCGACTTTGTCAAAGAACCAATTCAAAATGAGGAAGATCCAGAAATCAAGGCCCTACATCGAAAACTCCGCATTCAGAAAGATCGTCTAGTGAGTTGGGGTCTCGAGTGGTCTGATCCCACTCAGTCTGTTGAGATCGATGAGTCTCTATCAAAAGCTGGGTTGAGTGAGGTTGTTGGAAGTATCATGTCCACCATCAAGGACATCCTAGCAGAAGCCGAACCTCTTTGGTTAAGCTCAAAGCGTATGATTTCAGCACCTGCTACGTCAAAAGATACGAAGCCGCCGTTGGTTCAATGGGATAAGAACCATTTTGAGGATTTGGTTAATGACCTCACTGCTTCAATTGATACACTCTACGACCTTTCGCGGACACGAGCAGCAGCTGGTGGGGTTCCAAGACGATCATCGAAAACGCCGTTCAAGTCTATGTCGTCTACCGAGGAGTACAGACCATTCGAGTCCAGTCGCATGCAAACGCCTCAGCAAATTAACCCCCAGACTCTAACTCATCTGCGACCTAAGCAGGGTGATGAGGCTTCTGCTCCCCGAGAGGTGGTGTTTATGAGCAAAACTGCTTACTCGGAACTCACACATGGAACGACTCGCCAACCGTGGGCACCACTGCTTCTGGAATATGCAACTTTTGACTCCATCTACGCCGTGACGGGCATCATGCCTCCTATGGCTCGCTTTGAGAAACTATCCGCCGGTCTGCAGCAAGATTCTCAGCGATCGCCTGGTACATGGACTGGACTACCTCGTCTTCTCGGCTATTTCGAAGACCTGGAGAACTCAAGGCTCGGCCTTGTCTATCGATTTCCTCCCTCATTCAATGCCGTGTCATTCGAGCGTCTCACAAAGAATCCCTCTTATAACCTACCGACTTTGAACGATCTTCTCTCAGTTCCAGGATCAGAGCCTAAGCTTGAAGCTAAGTTCAGACTTGCTCATAATCTCATGAACACTGTTTTCGACCTACATGCTCGCGGCATCACTCATGGAAACATTGCTCCGACCACAGTCTCGTTCTGCGATGCAGTCACGTCGCAACCGGGTGCGACTAACGGCGAAGTGGATATTCGACGTCCTCTCCTTTCTTCTTTCGATCTCTTCCCTGAAGATACCCCCTCAACATCACCAATTCTGTCCCGCCATCCGCTCGACCCACGCAATCTCCAATCTTCACATGTTGTCAACAATCCTGACCAGAGAGTTCTCGATCTGTATTCTTTAGCCACTCTGTTACTCTCAGTTGGCTTATGGAAGACACTTGAGGATATTGTCCCCGAGGCATCCACTTCTATCCCTGACACGGCCCTGGAAGAGCTTGCTGTTCGATGCGGCAGCTTATACATGAAGGCAGTTCAGGTTTGTTGGACAGCTGTCGATGACGAGCTTGCCGGGCGATCTTCTGGCGAATCGTTGCTCTCGTCGGTTCAGGTACGATGCAGTCGTTTCTTGGAAGCCTGCTGTATCTTGGACGGTGTCAGTGGTCTGGAGGAGAGGCTCGATCAAGAGCTCAACCCATCCGAGACGCCAGCGCCTGCCGTCGATGCAGCCCCGATGAAGACGAACAAGGATGTAAAAGATGCCAAAGACTTCAAGCCATCACTAAAAGCTGCAAGCGAGAAGCCAATGGCAGCATCAGCGCCCAACTTGGGAACAGAAAAGAGTGCTCCCAAGTTTGAGGCAGTCGCTGATCAGGATGGTATGCCGCATCGTTCTCATTCATATACCTACCTAATACTAACTTGTTCCCAGACGCCCTTGACAAGCAGTCAGAAACAAAGATGCGTTTATATCCCCATGTACCGCTAGCGCCAGAAGTCGTGGAGAAGTGGAACAAGATCCTGATGCCTCAGATCAACCACGCTCTCCGTCACTTTTACCGCAAGCACCCCGAGTCGGTCGAGATCTCTCTAGAGTCAGTGGGCCCAAGCCCTCAGAAGACTCAACCCACAGTACTTGTTGTGTGCACATCTGTTGGAAAAGTCCGGGCTATCCTTAAGAAGAGGCTCGGTGACCTTTTCGATGGCAGCAACGGCTTCGGACTCAAGGTTTGTCGCGGACATGTTCTACGATCTCGCCGACAGCCAAACTCAGTCCTGAGATCCATGGCCCGAAGAAGCGGCAAGGGATCCGGACTGGAATCTGACGACGTTGAGGCCATCAACCCAGAGTATCAAGAGCGTCCAGGCAACGGCGCCAGTATTGGGGCATGGATTGGTGATCGGCATCTGCCCCCCGTTAGCCTGGGAGGCCTCGTCATGGTTGACGACAAGCCTTACGGAATGACAGTCCACCACATGCTCGATGATCCAGACCGGGACTTTGGGCCTAGTGATACCCTTCGGTGCAGTGCTCTTCCTGATATGGACTGGTACGCGCAATCTGGTGACGACAGCACTGTCGATGATGAGTTTGGCTATGAGCTGTCTGATACTGAATCAGAAGCCTACTCGGATTCAGATATCACCAGTGATTATGAGGACGACGAAGACGATGAGGAAGATGAGGAGTATAATGAGCCTGGAGATATCCCTGGCATTGAACCAGGATGTGGTGATGGCTACATCGTCACACAGCCGGCCCTCGATGATGTCGAAGAAGGTTTTTACCCTGACCCAGAGACTCAAGACGAGGATCACCTCGACACATACAGTGTAGGGGAGGTGTATGCTTCAAGTGGTATCCGCAGGAAGCAGGCCCTTGGGCTCGTGCATGAGGTTGACTGGGCTCTCTTCGAATTCGCTCACGATAGACTGCCTGATGACAACACCATTCCGCGCATTGACGGCAAGTCGCTCGCACAAAAGTCTGATGGAAAGCAGACAGCTGGATCGCCTATGTTGCGACCGACGATTGTCGCCCCTTCAGACTCCTTGCCAAACATGGAGGTGCAGTGCATGGCTCGAACAAGCGGCTTGCAGACTGGCAAGATTCTCCCCGCTCTGACGAGCGTGAAGATCTACGGTCGCGTTTCACCAAGCCACGCCTACCAAGTCACCAGCGCTGACGCACCAGAGGAGGGATCTCAGAACAAGAATGTCCCTCTAGGTATCCCTGGAGACAGCGGCGGCTGGATCGTCAGCCGTGACGAGGGCCAGCTTTGCGGACATGTCCTGGCCTGGAGTCAGCGCAAACGTGTTGCGTACATCTGTCCCATGGATGTCCTACTATGGGATATCGCAGAGACATTAGAAGCTCACGAGGTAAAGCTTCCGGGAGGACAGGCCGTGGTGACTCTCAACCGGTCAGAGACTCGCAGTGCCTCTAAGAAGCAGGAGGCATCTGATCTCGAGTTTCATGACGACGATGATCTATCGGACTTGGTTGAAGAGGAGGAAGATCTGCCCCCTCAACTAGTGATGTCTCCTGATCCAGTCAGAGACACCCCCAGCATGAGGAAGTCACCCGTCTCAAACTGCAGCGGCGTCAGCGATCGGAGCTCCTCAAGCCCCATCCGTCTGGATACATCAAGTGACCTAAGTGGTATCTCGAACCGATTTGAAGAAATGAGTATGAGTGGAAGTTTTGGGATAGGAGTTAGCGGTTGACAACGACAGAAGTCGTAGGTTCTTTTTCTTTGTTCGGCAAGGAAAGTTTGTCTAAAAAATACCCTGTTAGCGTTGGAATATGACAAGAATGAAGATCAGTAGTCCAAAATTGGATATCCATAGTTGCATAAAATAGCAAGAATATGCATTGTATCATGCTGCTCTGATATCGTCTCTCTCCTTTTACATAAAGTCGTCCTCCCAGTTCTCATCGCGGTCCTGGTTACTTGAAGCAGCCATGTTATCCTCTGTGAAGATATCATCGTAGGCATGGTCCTTCTGCCACTTCTTCTCCTTCCACTCCTGAGCCTGTCGAGCCTCCTCCTTCTTCTACACCAAGATTTAGCATGAGCAATCTCGCTTCAATATCCACGGGGGAGTTGCTTACCCTAGCTTGGAAAGCTGCCTGATCACGTTGTCGCAGCTCCTTGAGACGATCGTCCCTCTCCTGCTTAAAGTCTGGCTTCTTCTCAACCTTTGTCTTGTTGAGGCGGTTGACGATGGGGTTCTCGCGCTGGGGAACCAGGACGCGCTTTACTTTGCGGGGGTCCTTGAAGCCGACTTGGCCGACCGCCATGCTGCCGTCTTTCTTGAGGTTGGACCATGGTGTGTAGATGACTGTGACGTTGTCCTTCTTGTTGCCTTGGGTGGGATGTCAGATATGCCGTGAGAGGAGATTAAAGGGAGGATAGGTACCCTCGATAGAATTAGCCTTTGTCAACTGGGCGAGGTCCATGATGAGATCTTCAGGGAGGGCATCCCATGTCTGGCCTTCTTGCATGCGTAGGTAGATATGCGCACTGGAGAGCTTATCCGCGTGGAACTACACAGATCCAACATTGTCAGTTTGCTCTGTTCTCGCTGAGCTATTGCTGGTCATCTCACCCTATATGTTACTTAGCATAAACCCACTCATTTAATGGAGAGTCCTACCAGATATCCTCTTCCCAGCCGAACTTGATCAGGTCCTCATCTAGCATCAAGTCTCAGCCGGTGGGGAACAGCGCATTATGATTGTCATTGGGCATAAGCATACTCTCGAACTTGTCCTTGCCGACATAGATGAATCCTGGAGGATCGACCACGTTGGAGGTGAAGTAATAGACCATATTTATATCTCTAGGCGAGAGAAAGAGAATAGAACAAAAGAAATAGAATAGAGAGACTAAATAGGTCACCGTTAGTGATCTTGTGGTGAGCTGTGTGCTCTGATGAGGGGATCTTGGAGAAATTTCCGTTTGGTGGGGGTACTTGTGTGCTAACAGAAAAGGTTCTAAGTGCTCGCTGAAACCCCCTAAAACAATAGGTGATCAGCCCTACAGGATAACAAAAAAGTACCTTCCTTTCCTGCCAAAGTGGGATCCAGAGTTTGATTCACGTGACATCGCGACGATATCGTGAAAGGCCATTTCACATCGTTTTCCGTGCACCTGTAACTAAGAACTTCTCCTATCATTCGACTGCCATTGGTATTTTGCAGTCGTCATCTGAAATACCAAGTTATTATGCAGGCCTTGTCAAATTTGAACACCTGCTGATGTAAAACAAGTGTTGGCCAAGGTTGTCTAAGGACTCAGATCAATGCTAACAAACTGAACATCTGAATCATGTTTTACTCTCTCGGCTGGCTTACTCTCTCGGCTGGCATAAAGCCTATGACCGGGAACTGGAATGAGATATCTGGCGATCTTCCAATACCACGGACTGTGTCGGGCCGGTGTTGCCCACATGGTTTCAAAGATGATTTAAGGTGATGATATCCACTTATCCCTTTCTCGTAAACAGCCCAATGACCAGACAATGTAATTATGACGAGTCAAAGCCCACGGCTATCGTCATACGGAGCCGCTGTCACTTGTTTCCCCTGTTACTCTTCTACATATAGTAGCAAGCTAAAGTGGGCGAGCTGAGCCGGGTTTGTTCATCCCGCAGAGCCCCAAAATAAGGACCCCAGTCCCCACGTCACGCGGCATTGCAGTGTGGGATGTGAAGTGAGGCGTTAAGAGCTTGTCTATACAGCTGAGAACCCTTTTGTCTTGATCACCTACAGAATCCAAGATCTCGACAAAGATCTCCATTCACGATGATCGTAGTCTTCTCAGTCGCCAGTCACTGTTTGTTTGTGTAACACAACGATAGCTGTGTACGGAGATAAAAAGCAACGCTGGTAGCTCAAAACCGGCTGTCTCAGCCTCTTATTTCCTTGGGGTACAAACTGTCTCATTGGCCTGTTCTAAGATCCATCGTCCCTGTTGTGCCGTCACGCCGGTTGAGTGATATTCGGGAGGTATTTGGCGATCTTGTAATTTTTGCCCCTTGAACTCAAATTGGGTCTGTTTCACCGCGAATCTTGCTGAATGAATATTGGTCATTCGTATTGCTTTTTCTTCTCTCATATTTGATCGACGTTGCTTTGCTCCTCCCCACCTCTGGATCAGACCCCCAATATCGGAACGGGGTCCCCAGATTTAGTCCGATCTCGTATCTCGGAGACTCGGACTCGAGGAATAATGTAAAAGTAAACTTGATAAAGTGCCTTGAAAGTTGACGGTCACTCTATCCGCCACCACCGGGAGTCTCCGAGACATTCCGGGTATCGTCATGGGGGATCACGATACTGCACAAATGGCCAGATACTTGCATGGCTTTCGTACGCAAAATCCAATCCGGGCTCAAGAACGATGCATAATGACAAAAGTGCAGGCGAATAGACCAATGACTGGCTTATAGACAGGGGCTTCGGGCATATCTCCAGCCACAGGGCTGCCAAGCCAAGACCGGAGAGTGCGATCCTCATGTACGTATGCCAACCCTAGCACATAATGAGCAAGATAAGTGAGGTTGTACTCTCTTGGAGTTTCCTCTCTGGGCCTCGAGGTGTCAAACATCAGTTGCTGGTAGTCGAAACATGCATAGACGGTAGACAAGGTCCAAGCTCTCTACCGACCTTGGGAAACTTGTCACGCCTGAGCTGCAGCGGATGTCTCACCTCATCAGACCTGGGAACTGACAGCATGTTCCTCTCCCGGGCCTCAAGTGTGGCCCTTTTGGCGGGTATACGGGTAGATACATACAGGCTTCTTCCGCATCGAGCCGTGTTATAGGTACCCAACCCTGTCAAGATCAGTGACGTTGCTAGTTGGTGTATGCAGGGCAATGTGAACTCAGTGCCTACTGTAATTTACAGCGTGAATGTTGGCACGGTCAAACATCTCATCCGTAGCGTCTCCCTCGATCCCGAAACACAAGAAATCAAGCTGATAACGTTTTCCGCTTGGCCCTGGCGTCGGGGTTTTGGTTTACTCCGAGGATCTATTCCGGAGCTCTGAGGTTGGTGTTTCAATCTCAGCCACTTTTCCATCAGCTAGCATTAGCGTTCCACAATGCCCTGTGGCGTCGTGACCGTTGCTTTTTTGGAATGCGTCCCCTACAGACTAGAGTAGTGTAGCGTAGGTAGCTTGAACTTTTGGTGTGGAGAAGGCCCCCCTTTACTCAAAACTTCCGAACAACATCAGTCATTCCGTTCCGTAAAGGGGACAATATCGCGGTACTTTCGTAAACTTTCAAAAGCTAGGCTATGCACGCTCATCTGCAGCCCGGAGCTCTTGAGCCGCTGAGGTTCCATTGAGCTCCTAAGCGAGACGTAGTGTATCCCAGCGGGCAGGGTCTGAGCTATTATGATTTTTGAATTTCCGCGCAGGTCGTAAACACACAATAACTGATGAGTCAGTTCCGCTGGCCCTTCGAGACCGAGATATATATAACACATGTGAAATCTCCCCGATTAACCACCGTGGATGTCGCGCCGCAGTTCCTCAAAACCTTGTTGTAACCTGGCATGCAGACTCATGCTCAATCCTCGACACCACTGATAGGATTCTGATTGATTCTGCCTGATAGCCTCTGCAATATGCCTAGCAGGAGTCTTGCAATTCTAGTTGTTGTTTTTGTGATTATGTTTTGAATGTTTCCGTCTTGATATTCGGGAGGTTGGTATTATGATTAATGGATATAGACTCCAGCGGCCTGGAGAGCCCGGATGATGCTGCGCTCAGCGGAACCTTGGTAAGATAAAGTTAGCTGAATGAGGTTACATTTCTTGGATATGGAACGACTCACCAACACTTACAGCCGGTACCGCTTCGTTGACGACTGTAACACGGCTGCTCTTGGCGTGCGCTTGAAAATCATAACCGTCTGGGTTGCCGTAGGCAACCTTGTAAACGTCGACTCTGATCTTATAAGCGCCTTCAGCTAGAATAGCAAGATCTGTGTACGGGAAATGTATGGTTGTTCTCGAGGCTCCAGCCGTGGTTACATCGACGCCGTTCACCGAAGTGGTCCCCGACAAGCCTCCCTCGACGATATGCCCTTCTCTCGTAAGCAAAAAGGCCATGGCGAAGAAATAGTGGCCAGTCACGGCCCCTCTGAAGTTTAGTTCAGCAACGAGAGGCGGATGCAGGGTGGTCGAGATCTGAGCTCGAGCAGGAGGTTGAACAACAATGCTAAAGGCTGTCATATTGTTTTTTGCTGCAAAGTATTGAATGATTTGCTTGACGTAATCTCATACATAGCACTAAGATGCCGCCTCAAAACTGACCCAAGAGAGGTTTTATAGCATATCTGGGTAATACAGTGTCGAAGATGACCATAAAATATCCCTATCAGAGATGTTCATCGGATGCTTCAATGCCAAAGATAGCCCAACAACCTGCCTGTCAGAGGGAACTTCTGCGTCAGGTATGGCGAAATGAAGGTGATGATGGAGTGAGGTCACGATACTTGGATGGCGAACGGAGTACCACTGCTCCTTTTTGTCGTCTGTCTTTGTATGCTCATAAATGACGGAAGAGACGCCGACTGGCAGGATAATGTCCGATAGATACAAGTATAGGCTTGTACCGGGAGGTGCCGTCAGATCAATGCTTGATTCTCTCGGGGGATGTTTGAGGCAAGGTAAGGTATAAAGAGCAAGGAGGGTTGGCTGATGGGATGTGATGTGATGTGGTATTGCAGGAAGGCAACAACAGGCGAGGCAAAAGAAATGAGGCAATGGCCAGCCAGCCACAGGCAGGCAGGTGTGAGTGTGATTTGTGAATATCTATTGGTGATGGGGAGTACAGTACAATAAAATGCTTGGGGCCGGCAGTTTTCGATAGGTAAAGTATGTACTGTAAAAGTGAACATGCAGGCAGATCGTCACTGACGGAGCAGGACTCGATGTCCGATCCCTGCACTTGACCTCACGATCCCTGTGGACATATCATATCTAGGTGCAAGCAAGGTGCAGGGTCTGAGGGTGCTAGGACTGCATGGATTAGCGTGGCATGAAATGGCGGCGTCAAGCACAAACAAGGAGACTTCCATTTGCATTCGTTACCTAGCTCCAACGGCGCTTGTAAGTTAAAACAACGTCATTGAACTCTATAGCCGTGGCTGAGGGCGGATCTCGTCAACTGGATCCAAGACCGTGGGATGGACAAGACCCGGTTCTGATCAGTAATCGTGTCAAAACAGGGCGATCGTCTTTTTTCATTTCTTGATTCCTTTTTCTCCTCCATTATTGCTCTTGGCGTGATTTGGAGTGGGTCGAGATCTTAGACATGCACCTGATGCTTTGGTACCTACATAACATCACGGCACTTCATCTAGGGTCCAGTCGAGAGTTTCAAGCCACGTGCCTAGTTCCCACAGGACAAGGAAACTAGGAAAAGGCTGAAACATGTTTGGCTCGATGCTGAGAAGGGTCCTCGACTCTACAGATCGAGGACTTGCAGTTGGTGGCTGTGACGTCTGCCCATATCTTGATACCGTGACAGATACCAGCTACATCTCATGCCGAGGTTACAAAAAGCAACGATAGCCTCAGCTGAGCTTTCAAGTGTGCAGTATCTGCGTCAACCGCTGTCTTGAACTGCACATTCATGTATGTACTCAGACCAAAAAACAAGGTCAAGAGAGAAGACAAGGTCACGCTACCTCCAGAGGCTGAACTGTGAGCCTGTGAGGCTTCACTTACAGTGAACGAGCGGCCGACCGGACCTGCACTTCGGTCGAGCGGTAGTTCACTTTACCAAGCCCAAAAAAGGCATCTACAGTAGTCTTGAACGCTCACCGACCTCAAAGGTGAAGATGATGACACTGCATAAACGCGTTTCGGGGTTTGGCAGACTCAGGGGCAAATATCGAGCTATGACCAGGATCTACAGCAACGGCAGTGCTATCCGGGAATAACTACAGGGGAAGCCTCAGTAGAAGATTTAGAAGGTTCAGCGACCTGGTCATCAGTTAGCGTCAAAGTTTGTCCGCGGGGAATTACCATGGTTGGTGAGACAACGATCTTCGGCAAGGGACGCAGAGCAGGGGACATCCCTGACACACTTAATTTTTTTCTTCAGGGCCTTGGCTCAGTCATGTCCAGGCAGACGAGATACTCAGCAAGATCCGGAAGACTGGCCGCTTAGCACAAGCAAAACAAGCCACCAAATCACGCCACTTTCGATGTTAGTCAGTTTGCTGCAGGCTTTGACGTCGATGAGACGCACCTCAACATCCAACACACGACATTTGTTTGGTCCAATGATAGACGTTGGCTTAGTTGCGCAAGACACGGAATTCCTTGCGAGGATATGCCCTGGGCCTCAACCGCCCCGGATTTGACTCGTCCCCAGTTCTCTCTACCTCTGAGTGTCTGTGCAGGCGCGTGGGGATGTTTTACCGGGCCAGGCTGGACAGGAATGCACTGCAAAAGAAATACCACCAGTAGCGCTTTGTGCTATACCCAAAAGTGGCTTGTTTGCTCCAAGCAAGTCACGACTAAGTGGATGGGCATAGATGAGGCGGGCTGAACTGGGTGAAACTGCCATATCTTCGAAAAGTGAAGCGTACATGACTAACTATCGTGTTCATCAGCCCTGTCAAACTGTTGGTTTGTCTTGACCAGTTGATGTACCCGGCTGTTGAAGAAATGACTCGGGTCGAGGGGTCCTAGCGAGGCATGATCAGATTCACTAGATAATCCACGAATCGCAATATGTATATGGGGCAGGCATGGTATATGACTTTGTCGGTACTATAAAAAGACGCTTTGGGTATTGTCAAGTTCTTTTGGTGTTGAAATGGAGCCCCTTGCTTGATATTCGACAAGGGTGTTGAGCTAGCCCGTGATGTGGGTTACGTTAGTGTAATCTGAGCTGATTTGCATCCGGAGCATATATTTACTGGAGACTCGGTCAAGGGTTCATTGCCTATTTAGTCCCTTCGGTATTAGCAGCATTTCATTATCACCAAGTTTGGTGATATGTTGGTCGTTCTCGATTTCGTTCTCAGGTCTATACTATATCCATCCTGGGCTATAGTATCATGTTCGACAGCTCTTTTTAATTACGTAGCCCTCTCTCTGTCTCCGCTTTGAGGCATTATACCTACAGAAGTCTTCAGATATGATGAGTCAAGGAACCGCTCGGGGAACCGGAGTGACATATTATTCCTCTAATAGTGATAGTGCTGCTGCAAACTCCTGCATCGTAAGACGTTACCAAGGTGATTTGCAAGGGACATAATGCATGGTATCTTTCTCAAGCTGCTTGCAGCACCTGCAGCATTGACATTTCCTACCTGGATTTGGTCTTCTAGAATTTGCGGGTCATCATCTCTCACAAGGACACACAGCACCTCCACAGTCATCCATGTTTGTGGTGTTGTGAACCCTGGCTCGCTTGGACTGTTGACAGCTCGGATCTTGTGATCTTTTGATCATCGTTATCCGGCCATTGCAACCTTTCGGATGTACGTCCTTACGCGGGTTGTCACTGTAGATCCCGGCCTGTCAATGTTTTGAAAGTCTTCTCCATAAGGTAGGTACCGATTGTTGCATCGCGTGCAAGACCATTGAGGAGAAGGATCGATATTGGTAATAATGAGCAGATTGCTTCTTGCCTTACGTACCTAGTCCCTGCCCGGGAAACCCCTCTCCGCACTTTCCATTCTCTCCGTCACAGCCCGTGCCTCCTTGTTTTCTGCCTTTCCCTTATTCAGCATCTTAGGCAGACATTAGAGTCAGTCATCATTTCTCTCCTGCAACCAACCTCGAACAAAGTGCAGCAAACAGCGCATACAGATGCAGCCTTCATGCACAAACACACACCTTGAGTCGTGACAGTCAACCAAGTCTCTTTTTGCACGGTTCGTCGAAATGCACGCAAAAGGCGCCAAGTTTTGCTCAAGGATGCTACCTTGTTCACAGAAGACGTATGCTAGGTGATGGATGCTTGCCCAGTGCACTTCCGGCGGACCAGTTCCTATTGGATCTTGATATATGCGCTGTCCACGATATACCCTAATTGAGACGTTTAGGACAAAGAACCGATCCTACGATATCCATCATATTCGTCGACAAAAGTCCGATAGTACTTTTGTTGCAGTTTATTCAAACGACTTCCTATGCGAAGTTGCTACTGGCCTTCCTCCTTTGTCTATCTATTTGACCGACTCTTGCTTCACATCTCTCCTTTTATGCGCTCACATTACAACAGGGTCCTTTTGTCGCCGGCATTGACACACTTTAGAAACCGATCAATTTACTACATCCACCGGCCAGTCAAACCCCCCAACAGCTACCCGTCGCTCCATCGATCTGCCTATGGGCTTTGTTGTCGCGAAAGTTCGTGGACAAGAGATAGCAGCGTCATCTCGATCTTGGCTATTTCAGATGGCCGGGTTTCAAATTTGTGCCATGCCAGGAACTATTTACGGCATTTGCATTTATGGCATTTGCACCTCATATGGAACTGATCAGCAGTCCAAGAGACCTGAGAAACGAAAACTTGATTTTCATGCGAGATCCTAGTGTATATAACACTCGAGGTATCTGTCAGTACCGTTGAATCGACGATCCGTGCTTCGATACATCGACAACCCGCAACGATACCTCTCTATTCACTGGCCATAGGGAAGGCAGAGGCGCCGCTGTTAGCCTATATGTACTGTTTGCGGGGATTTGAGAGGCCTCCGCTTGGTTAAAATGCCAATGAACAGGATCTATGGATATGTTCAACTTAACCTGATCCGCAGATGATAGCTCCTCCACACACCGGCCAGCCAAGCCCAAGATATGCATTCTACCAACTGCAATCCACCGTCCACGTTTTTGATATGTTCGGTGTGGGATTGGAAGAGATCTGTTGGTCCGGAAGAAGCCGCTCGGTTTTAAAACGTAATGATCGGCGTTCATGAATCTTGAGCAGCCCTTTCAGGACGTGCCGGCTTTGACTGACCAAACCACCACTTGCTATTGATTCACAACAGCAGCCTGAATTGGAGATTCGACGCTTTTGCGGGGTCAGCGTTTCTCTAGAGAGTTAGTCTCTCCACAGGAAGCAGGCATCTTCCCAGTTGCAGAGCCAATGGTACAATGAGGTAACATTCAGTGCTTATTCTGTGCCTCGGACAAACACGCTCTGGCACTGGACAAGTTTGATTTGTGAAAGCCGATGACGCCGAGCAGTCTACTTCACTTGGTGCTGGGCGACGGCCCATGCCTACGAAATTTTATATCAAAGGTTCCTAATCCTACTTCGCAATTTGTTGCGTCTCAGAGCATCCTTGACTTTCTGATTAGTCTGTTGGAAAAGTGGTTGGATCGACAAAAATAGGTGGACCAAACTGAGACAGCAATAGTCTTGTGTTACGGCAGATCATCAGTTGGCGAGTCGTACTGTTGCAACATGAGAGATGCCTACTAATTTTGAAGTAATTTCCAGCTTCTTCAATCAATAGCACTCCCAAATAAAGATGACTCGAAACAATGGACACTCAGGGCATAAGCACCGTTTAGCCATTATGAATGTTACAGAAATCAGCTTACCCTGCACTCCATCTCACTCGATGGTGCCATCGAGCACGTGACTTCAGCGAGATGACATCTCCACGACTACCGAAACAGGCAAGTCAGCACTTTTGGGTGAGATCCATAAAAACTGTCGCCAACATGTTACACTCACTCTCACTCTCTCAGAATCGCGATCACATCCGGTTTCGAGTGCGCCAAGACCCTCCAACGTGAACGTGCAGAGAAGACTTCGTCGTCATCAACTTCAATGCGCCTTGATCCTTGTTCTTTGTCGCAGAGATACCACCCTCCATTCAGCTCAATCGCGAGCTCGCCAGAGATATAAGCACACCCAGACGCCCCATTGCACGACACAATGACGGCAGAATCACCTAAATCTCAAAGTCCTACCTCTGCGCCTGCGTCGCGCGATGACTGGGATGATTCTGAAGCTGGTCCGTTGCTTGCGCGTTTCGTTGGCGGCGGTCAACTTGCCCCTGATGCCGACACCGAAGCCTCAACTCTTATCGGCACCGTGTCGCCTACTGATTATGGAGCTGTGACTTCCTCTGGCGATGGCACGGGGGAGGAAGCGGGTGTTGCGAAGCCGGAGGGCAAACCGCTGCCGAAACTCCAGGTGTTGCTGCTCTGCTACGCGCGTGTGATGGAGCCGATTGCCTTCTTCTCCATCTTTCCCTTCATTGCGCAGATGGTCCAGGAGAATGGCAATCTACCCAAGAGTGATGTTGGCTTTTACAGCGGCCTTATCGAGTCTCTTTTCTCGGCTACCCAGATGACGGTGCTTCTCAGCTGGAGTCGGCTCGCTGATCGCATTGGTCGAAAACCTGTTCTTCTCATCACGCTCCTTGGTACGGCTGTTGGACCTGTGTTATTCGGCATGTCAAAGACGATATGGCAGATGATCCTGTTCCGATGTATAGCGGGTCTGTTTTCTGGCTCTGGTCTTGTCATCAGGACTATGCTGTCTGAACTCAGCACCCCTGAGACACAGGCCAAGGCCTTCAGCTGGTTTGCATTCGGTGGAAACATAGGAATCTTCTTGGGCCCTATCATCGGCGGCGCTCTTGCAGATCCAGCTCATCAGTTTCCACGAGCTTTTGGAAATGTCCAGTTCTTCATCGACTATCCCTATGCGCTGCAAGGTATTGTTGTTGGTCTGATCAGCTCTACAAGCTGCATCACAACTGCTTTCCTTCTCAAAGAGACACTTCATGAACCGAAAAAGGCTCACCATGAGGAGAATGGCCAACCTCGCATGTCAACTTGGGAACTCGTCAAGTCTCGCCAGGTGGCCCTCGTTCTTTGGGCTTACAGCCATGCCATGTTCCTCGCCTTTGTGTTCACAGCTATCCTCCCTGTCGTTCTTTACACACCTATTGAGCTTGGAGGTACAGGCTTTAACGCATTCCAGATCTCCATTTACATGGCTCTCCAGGGTGCCAGCCAAGCCATCTGGTTGCTCATCGCCTTCCCCATACTGCACCGACATCTAGGTACACGCGGCGTCATGAAGATCTGCGGATATGCGTACCCCTGGTTCTTCGTTGGATTTATAATCCTTAACACGCTCCTCCGCGCTGACACGCACGCTACTACGGTCATCTTCTGGATCTTAGGCGCGGTGGTCACCGTCGTCGGACCAGGCGTGTCCATGGCCTTCACAGGCGTGCAGCTTGCTCTCAACGACGTTGCGCCAGACCCTCACTTCTTGGGCACGTTGAATGCTTTGGCCTTGAGTCTTGCGAGTGGTATAAGAGCCATCGTACCAGGTGCCGCAACGGCCATTTATGCCGTGGGTGTTCGTGGGCAGATCTTCTGGGGCCACCTGGCGTGGGTGATCATGATTCCCTGTGCTGTGGGCTTTACTGTGGCTTGTCAGTATATACCCGAGGGGAAGAAGTCTTCAAAGGATGATAATGAAGACGACGAGAATGAATCGTGAGAGAATGGTGATTCGTCATTAGAGATGGCACACGATAAGGTTAATGGTATACATCAAGCATAGCGATCAAGATTTGTGAGCAGTGCGAATTGTGATATTTGACGCATAGCGTTTTGTTCAAACATTTACATACGAGAGTATAAGTTGTGATTGTCTTTGTTGCAAACAGGAGAAAGACGCTGCTTACGGCAAAGATAAAAAGTAGACATGGAATCATCCATCACGGATTAGGATGGCAAATAACAAAATTCATCTCTGTTGCCAAATAGCAGTTCATTGCTTAATATCACCTCATTTGCTTCACATGGGACACAAACTTGAACTTGAAGTAATAAAATGGATATTTAAAACCTAAACTAATCCAGTACCTGACGCCTCATACACATTCCGTTCTCTGTCTAACCTCCTTCATTTCTAACTGTCTTGATGATATGACATAAAACCATGGTAGCATAAATCGCCAGTAAAAAAACACAGGGAATGAATAATTCCCATTTCATAAAACCCCTTCGATATGTCCTTCTCTCCTTTACTGCTGGAGGTACTTGAGAATCTGCTCCCGCTCCTCAACGGGCATGACTCTGAGCACCTCACGAACACCAGTCCATCCAGCCTTGGCATGGCCACGGACAACGCTGGCAACCTCAGCTGCCAACACCTCAGACTTGAGTGTCTCAACCTTCTCGCTGATGGTCTTGCGCTCAGTCTCGTACCACTCAGTAACTGCCTGATCATTCTTCTCCCAATCAACAATGCCTGACCAGCTGCGGAGAAGGTGCAGGTATCTGTCACGAGTCTCCGTGTTCTTGGTAGCAGTCTGGCTGTGCGAGGTGCTGATGATGGTGGAAGTCATGCGGCGGAGAATGTACTCCTCGTTGAGACGTCGGCGAAGACGCCAGTAGAAGAAGCGTCGAGCGTTGGTCCACTCGAGAACATCACGGACGACACCCTTGGCCTTCATGCGGCCAGCACGGTCGTGGAGATCAGCGAACTGCACGGCAATCTGGGCGTACACGGGCAGCAGCTGCTTCTCACGGATGGCCATCTTCTTCTTAATCTCGTCGGCCGCCTCCGTGGACAAGCTAGAATCCTCGAGCTGCTTCTTGAGACCAGCATAGGTAGGATCCATGCGGGACATGGTCTGGACCTGCTTGTCCTTGCGGTACTTGATACCAATGATACCGTCAGGCTCAAGAACACCACCGCGGGCCTCGGTATCGGCGTACATCTCCATGGCAGTGGAGTTGATGGTAGGATCGACGACGACCCAAGATCCACCACGGAGCTCGCCGAAGGGAGGAATGTAAATGAAGATGGGCTGCTCGTACTTGACGAGGGCATCGACGATGAAAGAACCGTACTTGAGGACCTCGTTGTACATGTCGCGCTGACCACCAGAGAAACCACGCCAGTTGGCAAGGATCATGAGAGGAAGCTGCTCACCATTGTTGAAGTCGTTGATAGCCTGGGCAGTCTTGAAGGCGGAGTTAGGGTACCAGACACCACCGGCCTCGTTGCTAACCTGCTCGATAGAGTCAGGGTTGGCAGGGTCAGCAGGAGTGATGTTCTCCACAGATCGGACCTCGACAGCGATAACACCCATAGGGATACCACCAAGACGAGCACGACCAACAACAACAGTCTTGGCCCAGCCACCGAGAGCCTCAACGAAAGAGTCCTTGTCGAAGAGACCAGACTCGAAACCGTTCTCGCCCTCGCGACCGCCGATCATCCATCGGACATCATAAGGCTGCTTCTGGGGAGGGAAGTAGGTAATGTCACGGTTCCAGTCATCAACGCTAGGGCTGACAGGGACAGGGCTGTTGCGCTTCTCAGGGACGAATGACATCCACTCGACGATCTTGGAGACACCAGCGAAGTCATCGTTGGCGGTCATGTGGGAAACACCGTTGCGATACATGATCTGAGTGCCACCGAGCTGAAGGTTAGAGGTGTAGACCTCGCGACCGAGCAGGTTGTTGAGGGCAGGGGCACCAGTCAAGATGATGGGCTGACCCTCAATCTGGACAGCACGCTGACCAAGACGGACGAGGTAGGCACCAATACCAACGGATCGGCAAGTGACAAGAGTGACAGTGAAAATGTCGTTGTAGGCGCGGCTGGTGGCACCAGCAATGAGACCAGAGCCTCGCAGACACTCAACACCGAGACCATCCTCCTTGCCAATGATGGTGACGATCTTGTGTCGCTTCTCACCATCCTCGGAGACCTCCTCGGTGATGACGTCCTTCTCGAAGCGAGTCTTGGTCTCCTCATCGAGGTAGAGGTACTTGAAGCCAGAATCCTGCTTCTCAGGGTTGTTCCAAGCAACCTTGAAGTGGCCCATAAGCTCCTCAGCAAGGCCAAGACGAGCACCAGAGTTAGCAGAGAGGTAGATACGGGGGATACCCAGCTTGCGAGCAAGCTCAGTGCACTTATGGAAGAAGTCATCTTCCTTAGGGCCGAATGAACCAATCTTGTAGGTGATATCGTTGGCAATGACGATGAAGCGACGGCCGTTGGGGTATTCAGGGGTACGGGCCCTGAAGATCCAACCAACCATACCACAGGTGTTGGTACCAGGCTCGCGGTTGACCTCATCAAGGCTGTCCTTGTCATCGAGAACAAGCTCAGTGAAGCTGATGCAGTCGCCGGTCTTAGGCTGCTGAGAAGCCAAGCTAGGCTGAGCCTTGACGGCCTTGACCCAGGTGTTCTGGATGGCCTGTCGGAAGAGCTCGGGGAAATCGTAGACGTACTGAGTTCCCATAAGATGAGCCTTGTAACGCTTGGGCTGGAGCCAGTTCTTGGTGGCATAGGGGGTAGAAACCGGCATCAGGTGCATAGGGCCCTTCTCGTGGGTACCACCAATGCTGTGGAAGACCCACTCACCCTTCTCCGACTTGCGCTCGGCGTACATATCGACATCGACAACATAGCCAGAGGTGTTGGTGATGACAACACGAAGAGGGTAAGGCTCGCCAGTCTGGGGGTCGGTGCAGATGATGCGGATCTCGACCTGAGCGATACGGAGTCTCCAAGCACGGATACCGAATCGGTCAAGGAAGCCCTGGAGACTCTCCTCGACCTCCTTGGGCTGAAGCTGGAACACAGGAGAGAAGTTGATGAAGACCTGGTTCAGATCAGAGTTGTTGTTGCCGATAATTTCGAGAGCGTCGAAGATATCGTTGACAACGCGATCAGCCTCAGAGATGAGATACTCAGCAGTGGGGATCTCGTCTCGGAGACGACCAGGTCGGATGACAGCACGGGTGAAGTATCGCTTATCAGTGTCCACGTTCTTGCCAATACCCTCGTAAACGTGGATACTCTTGTTCTCAGTGAAGACAGGCTTGATGTGGAACTTGCTGAGACGAGCAAGCTCAAGCTGGAAAGCAAGAGCAGGCTCGCTGTGACGAATACTGTCATCCTCCTTGTACTCGGGTCCACGGAAAGTGTAGTAACCAGGGTAAGAGCCATCGCTGTGGCCGCAGATGAATGTCAGGCGACGGACACCACGAGCAAGGAGCTCATCCTTGAACTGCTCAACGATAGGGAGAATGTCCTCAAGGGCCTCACGATCATCCCGGCTCTCAAGATCGCGGATGGCGACGTTGATAACAGCAGAGAGCTCTTCCTCCTGCTGCTTGGGCTGGGCAGGCTTGCGCTTACCGCTGAGGTCGGGGATGAGACCGGGAGTGCCGGGGGTGTTCTTCTTCTTCTGCTTCTGCTCAAGGGCAAGAGCCTCGAGAGCCTTGGCAATGAGGTCCTCGGCATCATCGATGTACTTGCAAGGAACAATGACACCCTTTCGCGTAGGCTCGTCCTCCCACTTGCCAGTAAGATAAGACATATCACTGATCGAGTGGATTCGCTTAAAGTTGAACTCGCCTCCGCTAGGGGTAGCAGGAGTAGAAGGAGCAGCAGACTGCAGGGGAAGACCGAACTCAGACTGTCCAAGCTTTCGGAGCTGGAAGTCCCAAGAAACGAACTGAGGTGCATCGTTCTCATCCTGGTGGTACTCAATCTGCTTGAGAATGTACGCACGGTAAGCTCGGCGAACGTAAACCTCAAGAGAGGCCAGGGACACCCAAGGATCGTCGTGAGCGAAGAACATGGTCAAGACATCGAATACTGTATATTTGGAATCAACGACCTCCTTGATAATTTCAAGGCTAGGTTCTCGGTGATCCCAACCAGTCTCACCGTATCGCGACTCGATGACGGAAGAGCGGAGAATGTGCTCCATCTGGGCGGTTCGTTCCTCGAGCGAGGGGAGAGCACACTGAATCATGATCTCACGAGCCTTGAGGGAAACCTTGGAGGTAGGACGCGACTGGAGCTCAGTGAGCAGACGGAGAGTCTCGCGAAGGTTCTTGGCGATGCTTCCAGCCTTAGGCTTATTGGGCCGGTACTCCTCAAGGATGGCCAGGATAAGAGAGCTCTTGGAGCTGACACGGCTGTGAGAGAGAACAGTGTGGACAACCTTCATGATGTCCTCCTTGTGCTGGTCGCGCAGCTGAAGAACAACGGCATCCTCCTGAGGCTGGTTCATGAAGAGGTTCTCAACCTCCCAATACTGCTCAAGAAGACCCTTAATGACGTTAAGCTCTCGGTTCTTCTGGCCCTCAGCGTACATGTCGAGAACCTCGGTAAGAGGGGAGAGAGTGCCCTTTAGAAGATCGGCATCGCCAGCATCAACATTATCCTCGAGGAACTTGTTGAAAGCCTTGGTGAGAGCCTTGGCCGGGAACTCTCCGTGACGAGACTTGCTGCGCTCAACGATCTGAGTGAACTGAGCGTCGAGTTTCTGAGGCATACGAGAGTGGAGAGCCGAGAACTGAGCGTTCCACTCGCTGTAGGGAAGCTCGGGATCGCGGAGAACCTCAATGAGGTCCTTGAGGGTGTTGGACATGATGACAGAGTTGTCATAACCCAAGAGGATGTTGTGGAGGATGTTGTAGAGAAGAGAGAAGCGTTGAGCGGGCTTAGCACCGACAACGACAGGCTCGCCATAGGCGGGGAGCTTGTCGACGAAAGCCTGAGCCTGCTTGACGCGGCTAGGGTCGTCAAGGGCCAAGATACCGAGGATGTCACCTGCCTCGAGAGTAGCTCCGGGCTGCTTGATGAGCTGGACGACACCATCTTCTTGAGCAACGAGAGGCATGTACATCTTCATGACCTCGACCTCGGCGAAAGCCTGGCCGGCACGAACATGGGCACCGTTCTCGACAGAGTACTTGACAAGCTTACCAGGGCTGGGAGATCGAAGCTGGGTAGGGTCGTTCTCCTGCTCAAGCAAACAGGTCTTGCTGTCGACGGAGAGACGGGTAGCACCAACCTCTTCCTTCCAGTAGACGTTGTGACTGCGGCCGTCAAGAAGGACAAGGAGACCACCATCGCTCAGAGAACGGACACCAATGGAGCACTTGGAACCGTTGATGAAGAGGTGGTAGCTGTCAACGCTGGCGCGTGTGGCAGTGAACTTGTAACGGTAACCCTCGTAGATGAAGTCGATGGTGAAGACGGTCTTAAGAACGTCCTTAGAGGGCACTTGACCCTTCTCAAGTCCGGCTCGGTACTCAGCCATGCAGGCCTCACTGGCAATGTGAGCCTTGGTGACGGCACCACAGACAACAGCAAGCATGGTCTCGGGTCGCTCAGCAGTAAGACGCTTGGAGATAAGCTCATCCAACCAACCAGTGGAGATGGTGTTGTCCTCGAAAGCCTCGGTCTCGAGAAGCTTGATGAGATACTCGATGGTGGTTCGGAAATCACCACGAATGCTCAGCTCCTTAAGAGCCATGACCATGTGCTTCCTTGACGCAGAACGGTTCTCACCATAGGCGAAGATGTGACCAAACTGACTGTCTGAGAAACTGTGAATACCACCCTGAGAACCGACGGAGAAGTAACCCCAGACATTGGAGCTACTCCTGAAGTTGAGCTCGTGCATCACACCGTTGGAAGGCTTGAAACCCTCACCAGGATCCTCAGAGGTGATACGGCAAGCAGTGGTGTGGCCCTTGGGTTGGGGTCGTCGCTGGCTCATAGATGTGCTCTCGTTCTTGAACTCAAAGTCGATCTCGCTTGAGGTTTTGGGGTCGACGCCGTATAGGAGTCGAATATCACGGATTCTGTGGAGAGGGATACCCATGGCAATCTGAAGCTGGGCGGCGGGCAGGTTGACGCCACTGACCATTTCAGTGGTAGGATGCTCAACCTGGAGACGGGGGTTAAGCTCCAGGAAGTAGAACTTGTCGTCGGCGTGAGAGTAGAGGTACTCGACGGTACCGGCAGAGACGTAACCGACGAGCTTACCGAGACGGACAGCGGCATCCTCCATAGCCTTGAACGTATGGGGCTTCGCAATGGTAACAGGAGCCTCCTCAATAATCTTCTGGTGACGTCGCTGAACGGAACAATCACGACCGAAGAGTGAGATGTTGTTTCCGTACTGATCAGCAAGAAGCTGGACCTCAA
Source organism: Fusarium udum (assembly GCA_013186905.1). NCBI lineage: Eukaryota > Fungi > Ascomycota > Sordariomycetes > Hypocreales > Nectriaceae > Fusarium > Fusarium udum. Next base: position 37,832 of record JAAQPG010000257.1, on the reverse strand, counting down.
GATGTCGAGCGTTGCCAGCAAGCTTCATGATGAAAATGGGAGAGCCGGGGATTTCGCTGGCAGCGGCCTTGTAGAGAGCCTCGAAGCCCTCCTCCTCGGTGGCCTTTCGGATACCCTTACCACCACCACCTTCGGAAGCCTTGATCATGACAGGGAAACCAATCTCCTTGGCCTTCTGAAGACCCTCCTCCCATGATGTAACGCAACCCTTGGCGTAGATATCATCGGCGACAGTAACAATGCCCTTGTCATCGACGGCGACCTCGTCGACGCCTGTTCCTGACCAAGGAATACACGGCACCTCGGCGTGCTGTGCTACAATTGTGGAGGAAATCTTGTCACCTAGTGATCGCATGGCAGATCCAGGAGGTCCGATGAAGACAATTTTGTTGGGGGAGGCGGCCAGCGACTCTGGCAACTTTGGGTTTTCTGAGGCATGACCCCTGAATATCTCGTTAGTCCATGTATATAGAATCGCAGCGAGACAAAGTCTCTCGGAGCCAACTCACCATCCAGCCCAGACGGCATGGACATTCATGCGCTCAGCAATATCCACAATCAGCTCGACGTTGGCATAGTTGTGGTTGTTTGTGCCGCCGGGAACCTCGACATAGTGGTCGGCCATTCTAATGTATTCTGCGTTGGCCTGCAGATCTTCGGGGGTTGCCATCACAGTGAAGTGAATGGCTCGCTCGTCGCCAAACGTCTCGTAAGCCCATTTTCGGACTGATCGAATCTCCTTAACGGCAGCGATACCGTTGTTGGCAATGAGAACCTGTAGAGCAGAGTTTCTGTTAGCAAAACCGTTGCGATCGCTTCACAGTTCAGAACTGGCGGGGTAGACGGAATTGATCCAATTCCAACCCCCAAAACTCCAATTCTGGCGGGGAAGAGATGTCCTTACGTTGGTGATGACAGTGTGGCCATCATTCTGGCCAACAAAGTCCTTGACCTTGCTCGGAGGAGCATTCTCCAATCGGTTGCCGCCGATGAAGTGGTCTGCAATATGGAACTTCTCTGCATACGACGCCTTGCCATTGACATAGGGCACCGACCGCCCATTGGCACCCTCCTGGGCACCAGCTGAGATCTCAGTCATGGCTACTGCGTTTATGTGTGAAGAGGAAGAAAGAAAGGAGAGGAGGAGATTATGAAGGAGGAGTCGAGAGAAAGTAGTCGGAGATTCGAAATATGGAGGAGGAGGAGAGGAGGAGTTTGATCAGGTTGAGAGAGTTGAGTCGTGTCGCTCTCAGGTCGTCATGAGCCGGTCAAAGTGGCGGGCGCGCAAGGGCAGTTTACGGGCAGGGGTAGCTCCGGCCGAAGAAAAAAACAAGATCCGACGGGACGGGAGCTGCGCCTGTTTTTCTGCTGTTACTGTTGGGGAAGCAAAAAAAAAGTGTCCCAAGTGTGGTATAGGCGCTAAAAATACAGAAGGGTCGAAGGGTAGGTACTGTCGGGTCTGTAATTAAGATGAGGTGGATAAGGAGGTAAAAAAGAAGACGTTCTTGGTTGAGGAGGACCAGAACAGATGAATTATGTGGATGGGTTGAACAAGATATTAATCTCGTTCGTCTTCCTTTGAGCCAAGTTACCACTTTGAGGATTGAGAGAAAGGTGAGAGGAGGGAGGACAGAAGAGGAGAACAAGTCTTCATCAAGAGGGAAAAAAAGAAGTGGGAGGTCATCAACACAAGTACAAGTACGGATACAACCTGAAGCTTGGGATTGGCTTTGGGATGTACAAATTCAATGGATCTGCAAAGACTCTCCACTTCTATCTTCCCCTTGTGGGTTGTTGACTTGGTACTGTTGACTGCTGTTGGCTGGTGGCAAGCACCTCTCGGCACCTGGCGGGGAAGATTGAAGCTAGAAACTAGAACTGTTGGGAGACAAACCCGCCTGGGCGTACAGTAAACCCACAAGACCCCCTGGGGGCTTGGGGCGGGGTGCCCAAGTGAGGGACTAACTTATTCTACGGACGATACAGTAATAGGTATCCAGCATTCTACAGTGCACCCCAATGGAATAAAAATTATCGTCTCAAAAGGTGGAGTTTCTCAATGTCATGTCGGCTTTGCAATGACCCGGAATGCAGTGGAGGGGAAGCCATTCAGGGTCCCCGTCAGTCTATAACCAGACTGGGATTAGATTCATGACATGGATGGTTGAGGGGCCGGTATTTTTCGTTGCGGGTGGAGGTGGGGGGGCCGTAAAACGCCAGACAATAACACTCAGACACTACCTACCTTACAGCTCCCATCTCATTCCCAGCCAAGGCCAAGGCGGCTCTGGGGGAGCGATTAGTTGATGGGGAGGGGCACAGAGCATGGGTAATGCCATTTACTAGAGGCCGCATTGGCTTGGAGCTATGAATGGTTGAGGTCAATGAATGATGATGTTACGGAGACCGAACAAAGTCTCCGGATTCCGTATCGGAAGCCGGTGTACATTGTGCGTTACAACAAGTCATGATATAATTGGAGACGAGAGCTTATGATGATACAAAACTCAATCCGCTATCTAAATGGGTTCCTGGACGGGTATGCTGTGAATGGTCAGCTGAGCTTCACGGTTGATAATCATTAATGCCCGTATAAGTCAATACCCGATACATCATTTTCCCGGGATTACAGCTAAAAACTGTACAGAAATGTAATAAAAATCTTGATCGGTGAATCTTGAATTTATACTGAAGCTGGTTTCTGCTCAATAAGGCTCCGATGATGAATTCGGAGATTTTCGGTGCTTGTCTATCGGAGGTGGCTTACATGTTCGGAACCCGATCATCAACGAACTCCTTCACAGGATGCTCTCTGGTCATTTTAATTCCCGAGTTTCTCTCCGGTGCTCATAAACCCCATCCCAGTCATCAGTATCACGCTGAGCAGCATTCGCCTTCTATAAAACAAGTGTCCCTGTATCCATCCTCCCAGAGCATTACAGTCTTGACAGCCTCCTACCTCAGCCTTCAACATCCAACCTTGCCTTATCGCACCGCAAGGCTGGCATCTCATGTACGTACACACCCCTTCCATTTACAAGCTAGCAGATCTCCAAGGAATCCAAAAGCCACAAACACGAGCCGCATGTTGGGAACCAGTCAGGGGTTAGGGATCCTAATCCAGGCGTTGAATTGCGGCTCCAACGCTTTGGAGTGACGTCTGAAGCTCCTGTGATCCGAACGCCATTACCTTGAGCTTTTGCCGAGCGAGATCGAACGATGAAGGAAGCCTGGATGAAGGTCAAGGATGAGAGCTGGGTAGCTGGGTAGCTGGGGTTTGATTGTGTAAGTGGTCAATTCCTTATTTTGGTATTCTTGGGTAAAAGTATACCAATTTTCTTGTTTCTCTTGCTTTGTCGTCGTACCGGTTTAGTGATTGGTTTATTTGTTGATCACCCACTGATGCTATTCGTGCCTGTCAACGATGCCTTTTGAGCCTCTTGTTAGCATTTAGACATGTATACAATCTAACAACCACTCAACTCACCAATTACCTCTCTTCCCTTCAGATTACCAACTGCTCTAATCCTCAGCTGTCCACAAAAAGTTTATGGTCTCTACATCTCCCTCACCATCCTCAATAGCCCAATACCAAGCTATCGTCATCCTCTCAAAATCCTACCCTAGAATCTCAATCCCAATCTCAGCCCAGATCCAACAACCCCCCACTTCCCACTAGCGCCCTACCTTAATTCTCCCACGCCCCTTTTGACGGGTCAAGAAAAAAAAAAAAGGATCTCCCCAATTGTTGAGTTCCCCAATCCTCCAAGGTCAACCAATCAAACATAACCTTCTTTTCGGGTTTTTTTTCATCGTTCAATTTCCAGAGCCGCAGCCTCGTTACCCACGGTCATCCTCCGAATCCCCAACATTGAATGGATGGTTTCAGGAGGTGTTGATATTGCCGGAGGGGCCAGCGGAGCCGAAGTTCGGCGATACGTGGGATCTGGGCTGCATACTCGCTGCATCCTTTTCGGTGTGATTGAGTTCGAACCGTGATATGACTGTCTAATATGATATGTTGGCATTGATCTAAAACGATAGTTGTTACGGGTTACGCGTAATATCCTCAGAGCAATAATGCCTCTGCTAAGGTCAGGGAAAACAAGGTTGCATCCGTTGTTCCGATCAATGGATCTCGGCTCAACAGCTTCGTTTAACCTCAACCACTACCCATGATGAATTTTGTAGATGGTTAGATACGCTGACTGAATCGGTTATCGTAAACCCAACTCTCATTCAAGTCAACATCTACTTCTTTCATATTAGATATTCTTACGAATTCAGTACCACTAAAGACTGTGCTGCTTTGACCTTCACATTTAACACTCTGAAACCACCATGAAGTTATCTGTATGTATTGGGCGTATCTAGACCAGGTTTCATCTCCAACTCCCCAGTCATCAAGCTAAACCTAAGTTATTGTATCGTACGCCTCCACAGTCTGTATCTACAACTCCCTCTCGCTCCTACTACTCCAATTTGCACAAAGGAAAAGAATAGTTAAATAATTCAAGATCGTAAGGTAAACCCAGACTAATCTAGCCCGCGGCCCGTTGCCTCAGCCTTGTCAGACATCGTACGACTCCCCACTGATGTCCGCCCTCCCCCGCGAGCAACCTTACTTCACAGAGAAAAGTAAAGGTAGCCTCACATCAACTCTTCCCCAGTATTACCCGCTCCCATCTCGCAAGCCGTTTTTTAAAATAAGGACCATCCAAGTTGATTTGCCCAGTCGATGACTCGCTTTTGGTGCGGTACACCCCCGTCTCTCCAGGCCCGGCCGGTATAGCATGTACGGATATGTGACTCGGACATACATGAGTACACCTAGCCAGGTCCTTCCCTTCTAGAAAAACAAAAGAAAAAATAAGAATAAACAATGCCATCCATGTCTTCATAACATCCGTAAACCCCGGTGCCGAAATCCCAATGTACCCAAAGAAGCAGAAGTATTAGTAACGAAGTCTGCCAGAGAGCAAGAAGTGGAATTCCGTAACCATCGTCAACACCGTCTTCGCCGTCTTGAAGCGCCAGCCGTAAAAGTATGCCGAACCGTCCATGCCACCCCTTATGTTTTGTAGAAACGGATATCAATGATGAGGTGAAATGCGACCAATCTGATTTGCGTAAACCGCTCGAACCGCTTGCAAAGTAAAACCATGTCAAAGAATATAAACGACCTGGGTCAGCCGTAGAATTTTGTGGGATACAACTGTTTAGTAGGTCTCTCCCAGGTCGCTCAGTTTCCTTGGACCGGATATACTGGACCTCATTGTGTTTGCGCTTATCCTTCGGCTACCGCTCTGGCGCCGGATTGTTGGCATGGGGATAGCGCTGCCTTCACCGTTCGAGTATGTACCCCTGCGGCTTGGCGTTCGGAACTCTCCCTCATCCTCTTCCTCTAGGTCCAGGTGGCTAATGCTGGCAGAGTGGCCATGAATCGACCCTCCCATCGAGGAGCGAGGTCGGCCCATGGGTGTTCGAGTTCCTGAGAGTGATGCCCTTGAAACGGGTCGTGGGATCATTTCTCCGGCGGTTCGTGAGGGTGGTCGGGCATACGAAGTGACACTAGCACGTGAGCTCGGCCTGCTGATCTCCTCCGGACCTCCACGGTTCGGCAATGGGCCAAATGATAGGCGGCTGACCCCAGACGTGCTAAGACGGGGCACGTGGCTTCCCTTGGTTGCTGGTGTTGGAATACCGGTGGTTGGTGTCATGTCGTCGCCTGCAACCGAAGATGCGGTAGAGCCACCAGTGCGCTTACGAGAACGGATCGTAACCGACGAAGGCACATTGGTAGAGCTATAAACCGACGTTCGAGGTGAGGCGCGAGGTGGAGTGCGAGTCGGCCCGGGGAGCTTAGATCGCGCGGAGTGCACACGAGCCTCGAGGCGTTGCATCTGGGCGGTAAGGGTTCGAATATGGGTGAGAGAGTTAGAGGCGGGAAGTTTGTGAGAAGCCGAGCGAGGCCCAACGGCACGGTTGGCTGGCGTGCGCATTGTCGTTGTGCCACCAGTCGAGATACGGCTGCCAGGCGCGCGGGTCGTCTTAGTAGGAGGCTTAGATCGAGGCTTGGGAGTGACACTGTTGTCAGACGAGGGCAAACGAGAACGGCCAGATGCTCTTGAAGTAGCGGGAGTTCTCGATGCCATCTTGGGAAGAGTTCCAGAGACATCGGACATGGGAGGCGAAGGCGGGTCTGGAAGTTCGGAAAGAGTATCCTCGTCTGGTACAGGCGACTTAGAATCTGGAGGTGTGGTAATAAGAGGAGAGCTGGCTGTAGAGCCAGGAGAGGCGGGGTGATCGAAAGTTGGCGACTCAAGGATAGAAAGGTCGGTCGAAATGGTGGACAGGTGTCGAGACTCCTGTTTCTTGATCTTGTCCTGCAGAAGCTCTGCTTCAATCTTGAGGTCGCCCAGCTCCTCGCGCAAGCGCTGTGACTCGATGCGTAGTTGTTCACGCTCCTGCTCGCCAATCTTGATCTCCTCTTCCATCATGACAGCCCTCTCAATCGCCTGGTTGTACTTTGACTCCATATCTTCCAGAGATGACGTGGTGTTGCGAGCCTGTCGCTCAAAGTCATCGTTGGCAACTTCAATATCCCTCAGCTTCATCTGCAACGTCCTGTTTGTGTCTCGAAGTGTGGTGATTTCCTTCTCGAGTGCATTCTGGGATGCGCTGGCTTCTGTTTTCGACTCTCTGTATTTTCTCTGTGCGACGAAACGAAGCCATTGTCAGCCAAAAAACGTCCCGCCCGATTAGAGTTGGAGGCTGTTGGGAATGAGTAGACATACCTTCCACTCCTCAACCTCGAAACCAAGTGCTTCGGCTTTTTCTTGGTGATGTCGCTCCTGCTTCTCTGCTCTCTCGATATCCTTCTCCAGCTCCTGCTCAAGCTCCCTACTCGAATCCCTGAATTCGGCCAGTTCGGATTCTAATTGTTCATACTGTGACTTGTACCAGCCAAGGGTATCCTCGACGCTGGCCCCAGGACCTGGCGGAGAGGATGGAGGCTCTGCCATATTGCGTGGTTTAATTGATTTGCTGGTGTTTGTTGTTGTTTATTGTCTCTCTCGCATCGATATGTATGTAAAGGGGGGGCTGTTGTCGCGATATCGAAATGTCGGGAGGCGGGATGAAGAAAGGTGGCGCAGGCGATAATACGTGGGTAACAAAGATGAAAATCGTTGGCGAATTCGTCGAATGAATTGATGCTATGACTGCGCAACTGTCGGGATAGTCAGTCGCCCTGTTCTTGGGCGAAGTGGCGGGAGATTTCGCTCACCGATTCCAGGACCCAACGATGATCGGAAGGGAAACAGAGGATGACCCTGCCCTGTCTTGTCTATTCGCAAGTGGTACTTACCTACCCAAGTCTTACCTGTAGAACTGCACTGCAAGATGCTGGAAATCTGCAGTTGTTAGTATTCGCGGCCGCTGGAGAGCGGAAGTTCCATGGGTAGGAAACGTCGCGCGAAGATTGTCGTAGTTGTTGAGTTGATGTGAGTGTCGAATCAATGTTTGGCCTCTGACCTTGGGCTGTTGATGCGACACATGGTCCCCCCATTCTCCTTGTGCCAGCATCATGCACTAAACTTAGATAGGAAAGGTCAATGGCAGCCATGGGCAACAGGGCGTTTCCGTTCCTTCAACGACCCCACTATTGGACAGCAATCCTCTGTCTCAGATACACACGTGACTCATATGACTCTTTGTGCCTGAATTGTGGTCGTATCCATTCTTTGTTATGTGCGCTGTCAATTATTTACGTCTTCATCACTTGAAGCTGATCGGAAAGATTCACTTTAATCTGAATCATCTCAAGTTTCTCTTAAGCTCAGTGCATTGACCTAGGGGTTATCCGTATGCACTATCGCTCTGATACTTTGACAGGGGTTCGCCACTTTGTCTTAGACTCGAGTTTCATAACGTGAATCTATGAATAGAAGCTGATATTAATCCAACATCCATGACTGACAAGCATGTGCGTCATTTTCGCATGACGGGCAGCTTTGACAACTCATACAGCATCAGAAAAAGAAAATTGGAAATTCTACAAACCATCCTGAATGACGACTTGTCAACAAAAGCGTCACCTGAGCATATTCGTTGCTGTGTTTACACTAAAATACCCACTCTAGGGGAGCCAAGGTGTCTTGCGATCTTTACCCCAGATGACAAAAAAGACTAGCCTAAACTTGGGGACTTCTTTGCTGAGTTTATTTTGGTGTCTTCTAACTTTACTTGCCCCACAGGGCCACTCTCTTGCATGGAGGGTAACATGTTCGTGGCTTCATTCCACAAAATCAAAAGACATGACATAATTCACTGCAGGCTTATGCACTCTAATTGAAATCCATTGAATGGAATTGAAGTGCTTATTAGTGAATCTTGGTTCATATTGGCAACTGCCTTTAATAGAGCGCTAAAATATCATCAAGGCCGATGTCTAACATTGGCTCTATCCACATAGTCAGTCATACCGCCTGTTCTGCGCTGTCCACTCTCCCATCACAGTCTTGCCCCTCCAGCTCTCCATGCACCTCTGACCCTTCCCGCTCCTGCAGCGGCAGCCCCAAAGTTATGCAGCCTTTCCCCAATAAGGTAGGCTTCGTCCCGTATGCGGGCCGTCCAACCATTAAACACCTTGACCAGGCCAATCGTGTTCTTGACCAACAAGGCCGATAGCGCAACAGCTGGGTATGAGTGTCGATACGTTATCGCAATTCGCGCAGCTTCAGCCAGTTCGCTCTCTCCTGCTTCCATGCCTGGGATGATATTGTACTTGATCAGAGCACTTGTAAGTGCTGGAGGCCCAAGTATGGCAGCTCCAGCAATCGCAAGACCTGGGAGCACGAATGCTCGGGTCAGAACGCCGATGTCAGGGTTCGCCCACCCGCCTCGCAGTACCGTCCGGACAGCGACAGCAAGGCGAGTATCTGGGAACATTGATGTAATCATCCGAGCACCGAGTTTCAAGTATAGTAGGCCCAGTGTCCAGGCTTGGATCACACGCACAGTGTGACGGCTAGCCTCCGGCCCACCCTCTCTTGCGGCCTGAATTGATGCCGCTGTAGGAGGATACATGTAAGTGTGGAGGGGAATTGCGAGATACAGCTCCATGAGTCCCGAGATGAGGAGCGGGAAGACAACAAGGAGGAAAGAATAAGCATAAAGCATCTTGACGCCCCGTAACAAAACTGCAGCGGCTCGGCGCTCAAGGTTTCCAGCAGCCAGGGATGCTCTAGCAGCAGAAACCCCATCATTGATCTTCGCCCAAACACTGCGAGCGTGGAAGACCAGGTAAGCTGCGGAACCGAGAAGATAAACACCAATGCTGAATGCATAGATGTCGTTTGTTCGAATGTGCTGAGGAATCAGCATTTTAAACATGCGTCGGCCAAACACGAGTGGAATAATGGTAAAACCAACTCCAGTAACCGCCGCAAAGATCCAGATAAATAAAATGAACAGGAAGACCCTCGCTCGAAAGTGAGGTGGTATATAGACCATCTGATACTGGTTGCTGGCGTAGAGATCAGTGTCTTCCTGGCCATCGATTCTTTGCCCATGCTCATCAACATCAAGGAAGACTCTCTTGCCCTTCGGTATCTTGATGCGATCTGAGGCAGGTGCACGAACAAAACGTCCACTATCGACAAGTTGATTCGCAGTCTTGAGATGATTTTTGTGTCGAGTGAGTGAGCGAATTTCACTGTTGCTAAGAGGAGCCCTTGGCTTAGCATCACCCCCATCGAAGAAGTCAGTCCAGGTCTTGGGTACGACCTTATATCGAATATCGAGCTCCAGAAACAGAGTTTTGTACCATGGAAGTCGTTGGGCTCTGGCGGCATTACCCAAACTCAATCTTCCTTCCTCGTCAATTTTTCGTTCGCCAAAGAGAAAGTAGGTGAGTCGCAAGCCTCGGGCGCAGGTTCTGAACCACCACGTATACATAGCATGGAGCCCATCCCCAGGTTTGAAGAAGCTGACGGCAAGTGGCATAAGGAAGTTGTAGAAGAGCAGGTCCACAGGGAACTCGAGTACTGGTTCATTGGACGAGTAGTGAACAGGAAGAACTCCTGGGATTGCATAGGACAGGCCCCATACCACGCCGCCCAGACAGACTATGACCAGGGCGCCGTACACAAAAGCTGAGAAGAGAATCTTTCTCAACTGCGTGGCCAGGTTTCTCTCCAGGACATCACGAACAGGGTGAAACTCAGGGTCATCTGGATCACGAATGAAGTCTGTAAATCTGTTAGCTTCGACAATGCAAGGAATGAAGGAAAACTTACAGAGAACGCCTTGGCGCATAATCTTCCTGCACATCGACACGAAGAGGGCAAAATGGAACATATAGCCAGTGCCAACAAACCAGTGAACGAAGACGGAAGTCATGGGATAGTGGTAAGTAAAGAGGAGGCGAGACTTGAAGGTCGTGTTCTCAAACAGAGGAAGGAGAGCGCCGTCCAGCAGGAGTCCGCAATAAAGCGGAAAGACAAGCATCTCAATACTAATGATCATGATAACCTTCATAATGCCACTAGCTTGGTGCAAGGTATCGATAATGCCAGCCTCCCAAGCTTGAAGCATATGACCCCGGGAGAATGGGCTTCCGCGCTTCAAGTAAAGTGCACCGAAGAAGAATAGTGTCGAATAGCCTGCTGCGATGGCCCAGAAGCGATCCAGCCCAGACCAGTGAGCCAGCTCCGGATTGACGTTAAGGGGTTCATCAGCCTCTCCAAGGTTGACCACCCAAGAATTTGGCTTCAATACTGCAGAGAAGAGAGCGGTGATCTTGGGCCAAGCTACAGCAGCTGCGGATGTAATTGAATCCACCGAAACACTGCTAGTGAAGATTCTGCCACTGAAGATAAACCCCATAACCTTGCTGGTGATTGTGAAGAGAGCACCGATATTGCCTTTGACTGCGAGGAGTGCACTATGACTGATAGCAGAGAAGTTCTGCATCTCTGCTGCAGACATGGGCAAATCCATAAAAGTATAGTCCAGTACTCGTGAACCGGCATTGGTCCAGAGGGACCATGAAGCCTTTCTTGCGATGATGACGTGAGAGCCCACAAGGCCCCCGATAATGCCTGTGAATATGTCGATCATGTTAATAGCAACCCACAAAGCAAATCCGGCAGCCATAACGGCAGCATCTTGCAAGAGCTTGGATAATTCGAAGATCAGGCGAACAAGGCGCATGGGGTTAGCAACCACCCAGAGACTGACACGTCCGAAATTGTAAGGAACAAAGATGCAAGCAAAAATTGTCACAGAAACGAGAACCGCACAGAAAATAGCGTTTTGGAAGAGTCCGAGAACAGGTCCACGCATACCGATCAGCTCCATAACACCCTCGAAGTCTTCGAGGTCTTCCATGGCTTCTTGATCAAGTCCTGCACCTGCACCTGCACCATCGCCCAGGTCCTCAGGTTCCTCAGGTTCCTCAGGCCCTTCAGGCTCTTCGGCTGCAGCCGCATCAGGAGGAGGTCCGTCTTGGTGGGCTTCATCAAGCTCAGTTTCCCAACCATCGGTATCGTCTTGCTGAGCGGCGACGGGGTCAGCGGCATTTGCATCTAGCGCAGCTCGTTGTTGCTCATCCAAGTCACCCCACATGAAATCAGTCACTCTACCGACTAAGCCAGCGGGACGACCGTTTTCCTGAACTGCAGCAACTGGAGGTTGTTCCGATGCGTGTGGCTCCGGAGTCCCAAAAGTTCCAGTGCGTTCAACCTGACGAGCGGGTTCATTCTCGTTTTCTCTCAAATCAGACAAAGCACTAGCCGCAGCATCTAGGCTCGACTGTTCATAGTTTTTGGATCCAAACAGTGCCTCCTGAGAAGCATCTGGTAGCCCACTTGATGCCCCTGCCTCCTGAGTATCAACAGGCAGGTTTACAAATGACCAACTGTTGTTAGCTAGAGGGTTCACTGAGTCATTAAGTTGAGGCCCATCTGAAACAGCGCGAGGCCGAGAAGGACTTGCTGCAAAGCTTGTCTCAGAGGTTTGGTGAGGTAGAGGTGGTAGGATCTCCTTTTCCTTGCCCTTGCTTGAGGAAGGTTCGCCGGGTAAATCCATTGGTGTTGGGAAGTCGTCAGAACCGGGTGTGTAAGCCTTCCGAGATGAACTGGCAACAGTAGAACCGAAACTTCCTGCTCGCTCTCGGCTAGTGTAAGGATCAGTGTGAATACCAGAGAGAGGCCCGTCATCTTCATCATGTAGAGCCCGGCGCGTGACATCAACCCAGTACGAGAGCTTGTTTTCAAGCCCCTCCTGGTGGATAAGCTCCAGGATCTTTCGAGCATCACCGTCTGCCTGTCGGTAAATACGAAGGTATTCGTAGACGCTGGCACGCTCCTCAGCAATAACTGTGTCTGGAGGGGTTTGAGTTTCAGCTGGACCTGCCTCAGTAGGGCCGGTTTCAATAAGGCCTGGAGGGACCACGAGCTCAGAGTTCGTTCGCCTGCGTAAACGTCCATCAGCCTGAACCTGAGCGGCAAAGGCGACATCATTTGTGGTGGCGAAGGGGTCTCCGGTATCCAAAGTTTCGTCGTCTGATTCGTCTGGGCCCTGCAGTTCCTCCGCTTCCTCTGGCCGGACAAGCATCGGCTCCTGCTGCGGCACGGGATTCTCAGGGGCTGGAAAGGCAGGGCGCACGTTCATCTCTGGCTGCTGCTGAACGACATAATCCCGGACCAGAATGACGAGAATGAAGCAAACGATGACCAAGACAGTGATGATTTGGCCTTCAAGAATCGAAATAACAGCGCGGTTGAGAGTTGGGTTTCGAGTCAAGTTGTTTAAGAATGCTACCTCTCCAAGCAGGGTTGGCGGTATGGACATGGACCGGGATGAAGTTGCGTTAGTAGATTCAGGGCGATCAGACTTGACTGCAACGCCCCAAATGGACATCATACGTGCGAAGAAGTCAGAAATGTTCTGTTCAGATAAACCATCAAGCAGAGTATTGGCAACCGAAGCTGGAGTAGTAGTCGCCACAAATAAGGGGCTTCCAGGGCATGTCTCGAAATCCAAGGCCGAAGGAGACATCCCCCGTAGTGAGTTTGCTGTCGACGACGCTGTGTCATTGGAGCGAGTCACCATGGAAGTGTTGCCAAATCCCTCATCACTGACCCAGAACATGAATGACCAAATGCCTCTCATAAAGTAAGGTAACAAGCAGAGCCAAACGCTGATAGCGAGGGCTGCACGCAGCCATACCAAGACATTTTGGAAGAAATATCTGGCCATGTGTCCAATGAAGATATGGACTGGAAGAGACTGAGGCATGTCGGGGGCGTATAGCTTCGTGAATCGGAATGATGTCTTGCAAAGCTCACAGTACTTCTTTTGAGAATGGGATAGCCACTCCATCAAGCAATCCTGATGAACATATTTAATACTACCGCTGCACTTGCAAGGGTAGAAGAGCGGTTCCTCTGGAGTTCCTTCGCCTCGACATATTCGACAGATGCTAGGGTTGTCTTGAGGCTGTAGTAGATCATCGGATCGGGTCGAGGTTCGGTGTAGGCTCTTAGCCTTGGCAATCGAGGTTGGATCTTCCATAATGACAATTTGAATTTGACGAAGGCGATTCGAAACAAATCGATCGCGCCCACGAGGGGCTTATTTTATCAGGTTGCACACAGAGGCATGCGCCGAAGTGTCAAATCGTATCGAGGGGTCTGATAGGAGTCGCAGTCGAAAACGGAGAGACGATGAACAGACCGGCCGATGAGCGTTGCAGAGAAGGTTTGGGCTTTGATGAGAGATTAAACGGCCACGGATTCAACAGTTGAATATGTATATAGTGTTTGCGCCAGCCAGTGCAGAACCTAACTGTAATGTTGCTGTTAAACTGAGAGTTGAATCTTGAAGATTAAGCTTGAACTTTGTTGAGAGACGTGGTTCTTAATAATTGCCCGCCCGTGTTGAAGGAAACGCTAACCGCCACCCCCCACAGTTGACCTGCCCGAACTGCGAACCCAACCGGAGATGCCTTGCAAGTGTGCTAAGCTCCGGTGGATCGGAATCGGGGCAGTAATTTTCCGACAGTGACAGGCTCACGTGCTAATGCCAGATCATGGTTGATGTCATGGTAAAACAACCAATAGGAACCTCGGGGAGGTAAGAAAAGTCATAACCTTGATCGCAAGGGATTAAAACACTTTGGGCAATTTTGGTATGAGTTTGGAGCTGTCTGGCCAGTTATTTTTGGTACCCTGATCTAGGGTCTGAAGTTTTCTGTCTCCCTACGTAGTAATGCTGATGTTCATGGCGACAAAAAGATGATCTGTTTGTCTGATGAATGTACCACAAGAAAGCCCTTAATTTTGGTGAAGCGTCATAGACTTTGAGCCTCAGTGCCTGTCTATTAAGTTTGACAGCCGAGCTGGAAGTCTTAAACTCAACATGATATACCAAGACTGAGACGTCTCCTTATTATCATGGCTACCCTAAGTTTCAGAACGTTGTCTTTTTCTGTCCAAGACTGAGACGCTATCACATGGAAACGTTCGTCGGCTACTACAACACGGCTCGGGACAGTCAGTTGATGGCTGTCAAAACATCAGAGGGAAACCCTCACACAAGTTAGTGTTATTTAGTGCATGCTCTTACTTTGTCTTGGTAAAAGTCTATGATTGATAAACCATTCTTGACACCTTTCCAGATTCCCTGACGTATTATGTTTGACATTTCAGCTCGTTGTTTATATCTAAGTTACAGATCATCCAATCAATGCGTGTGGTCCTGTCAGTGGCATCAAAAGGCGTTCGGGTAAAGCAAGCTTATGTGGTTCTGGATGACGTCGCAACCATGCAACTGTTTCGAAAACTGCAGGACAGGAAGCAATCCATGTTGGATGGTTGCTTATCTTTGGTACTGACAGTGACAAAAACGGTATAATCAACTAATGGCGTATGGGTGCATGACACCACTGTACAGATATGATGTGCGTGCTAGTGAACGTTAGAGACCTACCATCCTTAGTTTTGCTGGGTTAGATTCCAGACCATGGATGGGATGGGCAGGACATGGCCAAGACCAAGGCAGCTGTAACGACGTCAACCGTGACTTTCAGTTATCTCCTCTTTCTATTCCCTAACGTTAATCTTATTTTTCCTCCTTCTCCTCCTAAGATAATACATCCATACAAAAGCCAAGAGCTTAACACATTTTTTTATTTGCAGCTTCGGTTGCTTTCTTTCGCTGTCTCGCTCTTGTCTCGAGTCGTGTCACAGAAGAGCTCCTAGACCTCTCGCTTGCTTCACGGCACCAGTATTTTACAGCACGCAGCCCCTGCAGTTCGTCCTGAACTGTAACGCACTATAGGTAAGCCAGCTTCATTCACTCAACCTTAAAAGCTCCCAAAACTTTTGCAACTCTGACCTGACCTGACTTTGTCAAGGCTAACACGCTTCAAAGAACACATTTGTTCCTCGTTGCCGCTTCTCGCGTAGCTGAAAGCTGGAGTCTTTGCTACCGTTCGCTTGCCAATATTGGCTCTCGTCTATCGACTTCCATCATTGATTGATTGCTTTGACCGCAGCGCGTGTCTAGCTCGTCATCATGGCCGAGTCCGCCGGCTCGATCATGAACGGCAACGGCCACATTAACGGCAAGGCAAATGGAAAGCCTGTCGTAGGTCGCCGAGGATCAATTAAGAAGAGAAGAAGTATAATTGCATGGACTTTCAGTGTCGTTGCTAGGTATGATTTCTCTGCGCGTCGTCATGGCATCTTGCTCTCGCTTGATGTCTTTTTACCAATCTTTCCCATCGTTATCGCATCGAGATACCGCCGCTTTCACGCACAATAAGCTGACTATTCTTCTGCTAGACTCGCGACATGGTTCGCCATCTATACAGTCCTCTTCCGATGCCCACCCTCGCTCGAGCAGTGCGACGAGAACACACCGTCGATTTGTAAACCCTACTTCCAGGTTAAGAACACCGTGCAACCTCACGTCCAACCATACTACAACCACTATGCAGCGCCCTACGTTGAGATCGCCCGCCCATACTACGATACTGTCGATAGCAAGGTCTGGCAGCCCACTCGCGCATACGCTGTTCAATATGGAGCTCCATGGGTCGAGAAGGCGCAGGCGCATACCCAGGCTTTGTGGGAGAAGAATGGACAGCCCCAGCTTGTCAAGTACCAGGCTCTTGCTCGTGCGCATTATGACCAATCCGTTGGCCCCTACGTGAACCAAGCTGGCGAGAAGCTAGGCCCATACTACGACATCGCCCGCACCAATGGTCTGCAGATGTACTACGAGTACCTCCAGCCAGGCTATGAATTTGTTCACCCATACGCCATTCGAGGTTATGATGTAGCTTCCGACTTTACCACAAAGACTGCTCTCCCCACAGCCTACTGGACATGGAACAGGACTTATGCCTTCCTTGACAGCAACGTTTGGCCTCACGTTCGAGCCGTCTATGTCCAGAACGTTGAGCCCCAGCTTGTTCGCATTGGTGAGCGTTTGGGACGTTACAAGAACAAGACCGCCAAGTCCATCCAGGAAAACTATTCCTCAAGGTAATATCCCCGATCTAGTAATCATTGATGCGTTGTCTGACACCACATAGCTACACCACTGGAACAACTGCCTCATCTTTCCAGAAGCCTGCTCCTCAGAGCACCACATCTGTCCAAACATCATCATCTCAGGCCCCTGTTGCTACTGAGAGTCCTGTACCTGACGTTGAATCTGCTTCTCCTGAGTACATTAACCCTGTCCAGGCCCCTCCTCCCACCGAAAATGAGAGTGAGAAACGACGAAAGGCTCGCGAAATGGTGGCTCAGGACCTCGAGACTTGGCAGACCAAGTTTGCCAGTCAAGCCGATGAGGGTGCCACTGACTTGGAGGAGCGTGTTGACGAGATTGCCAAGCGCATGATTGAAGAAAATGTCAACACTAACGGTCAGAGGCTCTTTGACGACCTTGAGACCACAATTGACCGAGAACTTACCGATCTCCGAAACAAGATTGTAGAACTTGCTGGAACTAACGCGGATGGTGCTGATGTGAACCAACAGATCGTCACCGCTGTGCGATCTTCTGGAATGGCCATCAAGCAAAAGGCTCAAGCCATTCGACAATGGCGCCAAGGCTATTACCAGGAACTCCAGGAAACTGTTATCACTGTCGCCGATGTTCACTTCCAGGTTCTTGACGAGACTAGAAACCTCGCCCTGCAACAGATCGGAATGAGGTGGGCCTGGACAGATGGTATCACCTACAAGGACTGGGCCAAGTACCACGAGCTCAAGCGTACGCTCAATGAGTGGACTGAGCAACTGAAGCAATTGATCGTTACCCACCCAGCTCTGCTCGAGGCCCAGGACGCCGCTGCACGAGTTGAGGACGAGGGAATGGAGATTGCCTCTGTGGCTGCTAAGGAGCTGGCTCGCCTTAAGGACGTTGCCCGCCACAAGGCTGCTGCCGGAGATACATCAGACAACTTTGACGTTGACGCTATGAAGCTTGCTGCCGAACAGGCTGCAGCAGCTAAGGCAGCTGAGGCTCAGACCCCGGCTGAGGACGACAGTGCCGCCTCCAGCCTTTCAGACGTCGTTGAAGAGGCTACATCTCAAGCACAGGACGCCGAACAGAACTTGGAAGACTTTGTCGCTTCTATTGCCGAGCCCGTTAAGGAGGAAGCATCCGAGGTTGCCGAATCTGCCAGCGAGAGCGTTTCCAGCGCTTCGTCTGTTTTCGATGAGCCTAACATTATTGAAATGGCTACCTCAGCCGTCTCAAGCAGCGCCGAATCCATCGCTAGTGACGCCTCCAGCCTCATTTTCGAAGGCGAGGAGAGCGCCAGCAGCATTGCCAAGGAAGCTTCAGAGACTGTCGAGTCTCTATCCTCCACTGCCTCCGAATCCGCCGCCCCCGTTGTTGAAGAAGCGTCCAGCGAGCTCTCGGAAATTGTCGAGTCAGCCACCAATGTCGCAAAGTCAGAAGACAGCAGTATGTCGACCCCCCTTGCCTCGGAAGCATCTGAAGTGCTTATCGGTGACACCTTTTCCGTAGTCAGCAATGGTAGTGAAGAGCCCCTTGAGGCTGGTGACAAGGAGCCACTCGTCGAGATTGAGGAGGACCCCCTGACCCACCGCGACGAGACCCCCCTGTCTGAACAGCATGAACATGTCAAGCCTGCTTTCCTCGGTGCTGCGGCTCAAGAGGTCCCTCACCGACAGATCGTCCTTGACGACTATGTTGATACGGATGCGATTGCTAGCGCCACCGATGCTGCGCAGTCTGTGTACTCGAACGCCGTTTCTCGTGCCTCTGAGCAATACTCGAGTGCTCTTTCAGTCGTCTCTGCTCAGATCTATGGTACTCCCAAGCCAGTTCATGAGCAGCTTCTGTCTTCTGTCTCCTCGTCTTATGACCAGGCAGTCTCAGCCGCCGGTGATCAGTTTGACAAGGCTAAGCAGGCCGCTACCACCGCCGCTCAGCAACTTCCTGCCACCACTACCGTCCCTACTTGGCTCGACTGGGAACGTATTGAATCCATTGCTTCCCAGAGACTCAACGAAGGTCGACTTTGGGCCGAGATTCAGTACCAGAGTGCTCTCATTGCCGCTGGACTCGCCACACCTACACCCTCTTCAGCCCCTGAAAAGTACTATGAGCAGGCCAAGATGAACTACTATGCTGGCCTCGGTGCCGCTCAGGACCGATACTCTAGGTTTTTGGCTGGTGCATCTTCTGCTCTCTCATCCCTTACCGCTACCCCTACTCCCACAGACCTTGCAGGATCTGCCTCCTCTGTCGCTTCTGTGGCTAGGGAGTCGGCTGCTTCCGCTGCCCAGGCGGCAGGTGAGGCCGCAGGATCTGTCTACTCTGCTGCTGGCGATACCGTCAAGTCTGCCGCTCAGGCTGTTGATGATTCCATCTCTTCAGTTGTCGATGCTGCCAACGAGCAGATCTCGGCCGCTGGTCTTGCCATTGGCGATTCTTGGAACAACATCGTTGAACAGATCAGCGGCCAGGTTTACGGCGAGCCTACCCAGATCGCCTGGTACGAGCATGTCTGGGGTGACGCCAGCTCGTATGCCGCCAAGGCCACCGACGCTGCTGCTGACAAGGCATCTATCGCCTCCGAAGCAGCTGCAGCATCCGCCGTTACCGCCTCAGCCGAGGCACTTAGACAGTACGAATCCGTGAGCGAGCTTGTCTCCGAGCTCATTAGCGGCAAGGAGCCCTCTTTCACCGAGAGCGTCCTGGCCCGATTCCAGAGAGCCTACGCCACCGCTGCCGCCAACGCCGAAAGCCTCAGAAGCCAAGCCAACGAAGCTGCAGCCTCTGCCGCCGACAAGGTTGGCAGTGCAGCCAGCGAGGCTACCGAGGCTGTCAAGGAGACCTTCCAGCGTGCGAAGGATGAGTTGTAAGCCCGACTAGGAGGAAACATTCTTTTGGAACGATACCCTAGATGATATGACGATCGTTTAATGACATCAATGGTTGTGGAGGTGATGAAAAAAACGCCAGAATGAAATGATAGGAGAAGGTGGAAAAGGTGCAGGACACGCGAAAGACGAAGAACAGTAAATTTGCGGGTGCGTTTGATGGGATTTGGATCTCATTTGTTATTGACGATGACCGATTGTTATGTACTTTTATGATTGCTAGCCCCAATTGATGCTTTCAATATTATCTTGATGTCTTTGTGAGTTCGATGACGTGATGTATCTTCCTTAATGCTCGTCACCAGTGAAGCCATCACGAAAAGGGGTTCATTAGTCAAAGTTGAAGAGTTTGTATCGGTCAATGAATAGCAGCTAGAAGCAATATTCTATCCCATGCCAAGTATACATCTTTGGACTCCCTATCCATCAAACTCTGTGGTATAACCTAGTATCCCATAGTTCACCCCTATATGCCCATTCCAAGCATCTTTGTACACCTCAATCTGAAGGGTTCCAAATCAGGACGTAAACCAATGAAAGTTCTGTGCATCCATGTCTTCTTCATCTTTGGTCTCCGGCGGAAAGTAATGGTCGTAGCCAAGAGGGGCAGATGTGTCTACAGAAGAAACTCTAACCCAGTCGATATTGTCCTCCGCCGAATACATGGCGAGCTCTTCGTTTGTCTCTTCGATCACCTTGGTGAAGTAGGCGGTTTCTTCCTCAGTCCAGACACGAGATGCTTTGTAGGCGGTGAGTTCAGGGTCTTCGACCTCGCCGTCCTCGAGGAGGCTGATCTCATCGTGGTAATAGTTGTCGGCTGGGTCGAGATACAGAGGCTCCATCTCGAGAAGGACAGACTTGTCTGCGAGGATAACGGGCGAGTCACAGTCCTCAAATCTGACTTCCACAGGAGCGAAGAAGTCAAACTCCTCTCCCTCGATAGAGTCGATGTCATCAATCGTGAGGCTGTCGTCTTTGCCCAGGTCGCTGAGTGTAACGGAGGAAGGGGTGTCTTCCTTATCCTGCGTCTCTGCATTCATGACCTCAAAGGTAGCGTCGGAGTAGGCTGGCGGGTGAGGCATGCGGCAAGGCTCAGCGAGGTTATCGTTAGGCCAGGGCTTCTTCTCAATGAAGTTCTCGGGCAGGTCGCGAGGGAACCAGCAGTCTCTGCCGAAGGATACTGCAGGAATACACTTCTCGAGGACCCAGACTTTGGGGTCAGGATCGACGGGATGACCGCACTCGGGGTAGACGTATCGAACTGCTCTGCACATGATTTCTTGAAGCTCATTAGCCTCAGTAGGAGGGTTCGAGGAGGAGGAGGAGGAGGAGGAAGAAGACCTACCACTTCGTTCAAATAACAATGATAACGACAAGGAAGAAGAAGTCCAAGAATGCTTCCAATATTCGAATTTATAGTATCTCGGATTCCGAGACTCATCGCAGTTTGTGTGATGTTTTATGGCTGATCCAAAGGAGAGAAGTCGTTTGCAAGGGCAACAATGCTTCACTTTATTGACACCGGCGGGAAGAGTCAAAGAGATACAATAGCGGAGGTGGGTATGCAGACGGGTGGACACATGAATGAACATTCTTCTTTGAGATGGGCACTAGCATATATGCAAACGTTCTTTATTAGCTAGAGTTATACAGTATCTTGGGTATGAACTTGAGATATCTTGCCAATGCTTTCAGTGGCATAGTGCTCAACGTTGAATAGGTTTGTGATATATGATTCTATTATCGTCTATATGTCACTCCTATTTTACGAAATATGATCAGAGAGACTGCACTTGGACTTTACTAATATGTAGCCTTATATTGTAGTCCCTTAATGACATATGATACGCAATACAAGCCGTTGGGTTCATCATTGTCATAGTATCATGCATTAACAGTTATCAGAGGATGTCCTTGGAACTCCTAATTGGTAATGACTCCTTTTCTTCTATAGTTAAACGGAGCATATCATAACCCGACACATCCAGATCCGTGAATCAGTAAGCATTGTTGCTCAGATTCATCTCAGCCCACATCTCTAATCATAGAAGCCTGCATCACTTGCGTGGTCTTTATATCCGTCCGTCATAGCTCTGCAATAGAGTACCCTTCCGTTTATCGGCCCTTACGTCATAGCTTTAATAATATAAAACAAAATGGTAAGCCAATGTGGCCATGGAGGGCTTACCTCCTGGGGTCATCTTTATACGGATGTGCCCATCTGACAAGTGCATCCCCAGATTGTATCTTTCATTGCACCAGACTATGGTTTACCTTGGTAAAATCATGGAAATTGCCTGTGACTGCACTCAGCCATATTAATTATAAAGATGTAGTTAAATATTGGTGATTTTAAATACGTGAATCAGAAAACAGGGGTTGATGGTGATGAGGCAGCATGGGTCGTTGGAGCTCCAGCAAACTACTTTGGTGCAAGGACACCAATTTCACTCAATCATTTTACAAGGAGACACATTTTGATCAATGATTTTCCACTTCATTCTAGTCTGGAGGTTAAGCTCATCACTAGCCGATATAATTCATCCCCTGCCAAACTCATTGTTGATGCCATCATCATACTCTTGTGAAAGAATTCGCCATGTAAGCGCCGTGTTATACCAATTCCAAACCTAAAACTCCCAGGGACTTTTGACCGTTGACTCAGTACAGATAACCTAAGGACTTGTCCGTTCCCCCAAAACCCTATAAATGCATCCCAATTCCCGTAAAAGCGACT
Source organism: Fusarium udum (assembly GCA_013186905.1). Taxonomy (NCBI): domain Eukaryota; kingdom Fungi; phylum Ascomycota; class Sordariomycetes; order Hypocreales; family Nectriaceae; genus Fusarium; species Fusarium udum. Next base: position 15,656 of record JAAQPG010000257.1, on the reverse strand, counting down.
ACCCGTCGCGTTGTAAATACTCCCGCTACCCTTTGATATGTTGAAGACCAGACTTGGCCAGAAAAATAAGAAGATAGAAAACGACTTGTGCCACATGTGGCTTTTCGCGTAAAACGCTGTTTGGTATCTTGTAAATGTCATGAATGTTTCACAAAGGAAGATCATCTACTGATGAAGTGTCTCTGTAGATGGTGCTTATGAAGGAGTGCCGCGCTCTTCGACACGTTCTCCCTCAAAGCTGTACAACCGCACCTCGCCATCTTCACTGCCACTTGCCATGCGGCTGTCACTCAAACCAACACAGGTGACTGGGCCGGCATGGCCAGTGAAGCTCCGCTCACATTTTCCAGAGCGAGGTTCCCAGATCTTGGTCATGGAGTCATTAGCCCCTGTGACCACACGGAGAGTGTCACCGACAAGGCCCCAGATGCCCTCAACATGGCCAAACATGCTGCGGATGCACTTGCCAGTGGTAGTGTCCCACAAGCGGACCGTGTTGTCCAATCCACCAGTGAGCATGTAGCGCGGGGGTAGCGGACGGTCAGGGTCGGATGTGAACCCCGAGCCATAAGCCGCCCGAGCATCGACAGGCTGCTCGGCAGTCACTGCAGGGGGGCTGTTACTTCGACCACTGGATACGGATGCAGTATCTGTAGTATCCAGTTGAGGCACCTCATCAGGCTCGAAGTCAGCAGGCATCAGGAGAACTTGCTGGACCTGACCAACATGTCCAAGGAATGTCTTGATACATTGCTTTGAGTCGATGTCCCAAAGTTTGACCGACAGATCATCCGATGCGGAAAAGACGACACGCGAGGGCGAGTCGATTCGCACATGGTTGACCCAGTCGGTATGACCTCGAAGACAGAATGTCTGCTTGGTATCAAAGCTGAACACCTTGACGGTCTTATCGATGGAGCCAGATGCCAGAGTACATCCATCGTAGTGGACTGACAACACACCCTCGGTATGACATTGGAGTGTGTTCAAACACTCTCCTGTTTGCCAGTTCCAAATCTTGATGGTCTTGTCAAAACTGCCACTAATCAACTTGGAATCATCAAACTGAAGAGTGCGGACTGCCGAGGTGTGTCCTCGGAGTGTGCGCATAACTTCTCCAGTCTCAATGTTCCAAATCTTGATGGTCGTATCATAGGAACCAGTTGCAAGGATGTTGTCGTCAAATTGGAGACAAGTAACGCCATTCTCGTGGCCTTTGAAGGTCTTGATGGAGCAACGACCAGTCTTCCAGTTGTACCCCACCTTGAAACGGTCGCGATAAACGTCCTTCCATGGTCGAAACTTGCGTTCTTGCTCAAGCTGTTGTCTTGACTTTTCTCCGTTGCTCACACGAGAGCGTTTAGCAACTCGATCATCATGATGGTGTTCATCGTCGGCTTGTCGTTTTCGTGAATCGCTCGATTGTGTCTCAGCCTCGTCGTGGATCTCTACCACGTCGGCGGCATTCGGTTGTCGGTGAATTTGTTGATGGCGGCTCCACGCCATCAATTTTTTCTTCTCGAGAAGAGGCAGACCCCAACCGCACTTGGTACATTTGCGATCAATGTGTTGTTCGCACATGCGGTGCCATACCACGTCGTCGTCGGCGAGGTTTCTCCATCTACGGCTGACTTGAGCGGCCTTGCAGAGAGAGACTGTGTCGAGATACGATAGGATCTTGTAGGAGAGTTCGGTAGGAAGAGCAGCAAGGAAGTCAATCTTGAGTTGTTCTTGTACCTCGCGTGATACAGTAGAGAGTTGGGGAAAGCAACATTGTGTAATGATGCCCTGTAGCATCAACTCACGATGTTTTGATGGTGCAGCAGAAAAGAGAGACCAGACGTGAGTAATGGCTTCTTGGTCTGCGGATGAAAGGCTGTTGAGTTCCTTCATGAATGTTAGCATAATCTATCAGGGTGTTGGACAAAGAGCCACGACAGGCAGAAGTGGCAGAAGTTGTTGAGGTTGGGGGGAACTGGACTCACAGTTTGGATGAAACCCATTTTAGTCTCGTCGGCGGCGCGTCGACATTTTGAGTCGGGTCGGTGACGATAGCAAAACTTGCTGTTGGGATCTCTCTTTCGAATCGCAGTGGTATTGTTGGGACTGGGAGATAGAGGCATGGCTGTCTTTGCCTTGCCAAAGGGTGCATAGAGGCCAGGAATATGTTCCTTAAGGAACGGGCTGACGGTCTTGCCGACCAATTCGGAAGGCATCTTGACGAGACGTGGGTTGATTTCTGAATCGGATCGGTGTCTATCGCAATTGTTTTTGGAGGGTTGTTGGGAAGAGTTGTCCTCGAAATGTTCGGAGTCGATGTCGGAGACTTTCAAAGAGTGGCCGTTTGGAGGAGGAAGGGGTGAGGATGAGTCAAGTTCTGTGGACGGCGCAGAAGCATGGCGATGTGTATGATTTGTTATTGTAGCCGGAGTAGGTTGCGAAGCAGAAGATGAAGTAGGTATAGAAGAAAGAATAGTTGAAGCACTGGGGGCTGCAACAGAGGTATCGGAGGAGGGCCGATGGCCGTTGACGAGCGAGGGGCTTTCCATGGCGCAGGCGCAGACTCAGAGGCACAGAAGTATGTATGTAAGTACAGTACAGTACAGTACCGAAGTGTAAAACACAAGCAAGCAAGGGCCGGGCCTGGGGGTGGGAAATTGGAGTCGCGCGATGAGAAGGTGAGATATCGTAACTCGCTGGCCTTGGTCCGGGGAAGATTGGCAGAAGGGATCTGAGGCAAAGTGACTGGTGGATGGCGTGCTATGTACCAACGGCAGCACGAGCTTAGGACCCCGGTCAAGAGGCGGTACGACGAGACAAGACTAGAGTACCTATCCCGATTGCTCTTGGCTCCGAAGGACGCTAATTGGGTTGTGGAAGGAGGTGAGACAGGTTGTGATTTGTTCTTTTGTCTCCGAAGGTTGTCGAGAGGATTCGAGTTGGCTGATTGTGATTGTTAAGGTAACGAGTGTAATTAGACGCCCACCTCAGACAGAATCTTGTGGTGTGAAAAGTGTAAAAGTATTGGATGGGGACCCAATCGAGTGTGACGTTTGGCCAACCTTGAGAGAGAGAAGGATTGTTCGGGTCGTCGGGGAGGGCCCCTCCTTTCCGTCTAATAAGCTGAGCCGACTCGTGCCAGAACTTCCCGTTTCTTAGGTACCAACAACCAACACCCAACCCAATTATCTGGCCAAATGGCGGGGGAATGACAGGGAAAGAGGGTCTTTCACTACAGCCTCAACTTTTAACTGTCGACCAATTGAAGTTCTAGATAGCGACTAACATATTCATATCAGTGCTATTTCCTATCCCTATCACTACGACACTCTCTATCGCTCTGTTATCTTTCAGCTTCCTCTTTTCAACCTCTTGTGCGACCACATCATTCCAGATAACATTGTCATGTACACCCCCTGTCAGCTTTTGTCCGCACTGATTTGAGCCCTGGGGGCGTCTGGCCCTTGTTGATTCTGTTCAATCATCTCACAGGACTTCTTTCGAATTTGGGACCGAAATGGCGTTATCAGCGGCCGATCTAACAAAAGTGGGGCTGAGACACGGCACTCGGTCGGTGTAAGTCAAGATGGCGGCTCTGCTGAGAGATACAAAGTTGATGACATTTCGCCACCGGAGCATCGCAATGAGAATTGATATGGAATTTGAACATTTTCAACATCAATCTCATGTCAGGAACAAGGTACGACCTCTCACAGCATCATCAAGGTATCTGACGCTATCGCAACTTGGCTTCTACCAAGTCATGCACCAGAATGGGGCGTGGACGGGGCATGACTGAATTAGACTTGGACCCTTTGAGACTCTCCATGGCGCAGAGAAAACTCCTTCTGCAATAAGGACGGCGCTGGCGGGACTGGACTGGCCACTGGTGGTCTCTCACTTGAATACGATAATCCACTTCACCTTGACTTACATTGAATTTTCGGTGTCGTCGGCAGATGAAAAGAATATGGATCCTCGAGTGCCGCCGTATCCTCTTCTATGTTACATAACAAGACCCCATCGTCAGAATTCTCTTCTCAAGTCTCCTCTTTTTTACGTCTTCTTTTCTCTTAGACTGGCAGACTGGGCTTCCTTTTTACTTTGCTGCTGCCCCTCTTTTGACTTGAAGCCTGCAGCTGATCATTCTTTAACTTTCCGTTCTTTAATAGGCCGTTGTCCATCTTGCATATACGCCACAGACAGCCACGATGTATGTTCGATAAACTCATACCTCAGAGTCATCAATCCAGATTCTATGCGTGTCGACAAGTTCCACTATTAACAAGATCGTTTATTGTTCTGGAATATATCGCCTGAGATGATGTGCTTTTGCCGTCAATTGACCTGTTCTCGATCCCATGTCACAGTCTTTGTCATCACGAATCTTTCGCCATCCTGGCGGCTTATCAACCACTCAACCCTGATAAACCATCACTCAATCAACAATCACGCAAGAAAAAGGAGAATCCCCTTGATCCGAGACCTCCGTATCTTTCGACTCATCAACTTTGTTTTCTTGCTGGCATTGACTCATAGTTGATGTTTGATCATATAGCCAAGTCGAGACCTTGTTGCTCACTTTGGTCACTGAGCACATCATCAGAGGCATGGCCATGGCGCTGACGGCTGAACCATAATCCCAAGGTTGGCAAATGGAATTTGGCGATGCCATGATTCTTGCTACTGGGGGAACCCTTTTGAACTCACGTTGCCCCCTCTACATGACCAAGCTTCTGTTTTGGTCTTGGTTCACCATATCTCTCTCATTCTTCTTAGTTCTTAAAATCCAGGTCTCTGCGACAGTCAATCATTGACGTGTCATAATGGAGGATCGTCATATCCTGGCTCACCACTGACCAGGCTCGGAACTTTTTCTTCCACTCGTTAGCATGTGTTTCGCACAGATCGCAGGGCGTGCCCATGTCCAGGGCAATCTATAGAAGCCGTACAGGTCCTGTCCGCTTCCATATATGCCCTCAGCCACAGGCTCTTACCTACCTGCCTTGTCCTTCTAGGCGCGCGCTGCAGTCTTGTTTCAGAGAGCATCGCGACATTCTACGGCGGTGTGGCGAAATTCGGAAACAAAGCAAAACATCCTGCGTCGTTGGTGTTTCTGAACCGGCCCAACGGGCACAAATATGCAGCTAGAAGGTTTTTGCAAGGGAGATGATATCTGATTCTCGCCATAATAGCAGATGGATGAGGAATCAAGATCAGGATCTTTTGCATCGTAGACTGAACTGAGCTCAATCTTGAGGTCGGGTCTGTCCCGACTCTTGCGCAATGTACATAGATGCTTCAAGCGGTGAGTATGTGAATTGTGCATGAATTGATGATGATGATGCACATCACCATCATCGGAGGACTCGGCATAAGAGCTTCGGATTGGAATGTGACACAGTCGGGCGGGCAATCCATGCCTCACTGCAACCTTTCCATCAAGTATCGACGATGACCGATGTGACATGCAGTTTGACGCGATCACGTCCTCTCAGATATCTAGCTAAGTGAAGCTCAAGTATGCATGCACAGTGAATGTATAATGTAGTATTGACCGTTAGAACCTTATCAATAGCATCGGTGAGATGGCCGAGTTGGTTATGGCGCCAGGTTAAGGTTAACCTTAACACCAATTTCCTGGTGGAGCAATCCTCCTGGGTTCGAGTCCCAGTCTCATCAAAGAGTTTCTTTTTGCATTTTCTAGCACTTGATTCACACTTGTTGTGACATGTGTTTTTTTTGGTGTTTATGACGCTCTTGACTTCTCTCTGAAGCTTGGGCGCTAGTTCAGCCTCAGCTCACTGTTCCTGAATGTCAAGCTACTACAGGCATCAGCTCCCTGACATCGTCACAACAAATATGACTTCATCTATGATCTAATCACATCCCTAGCAACATCAGAATTTTTAATTTGCTTCTTGCGCCAATCTCCCCTTCAAACTCCACCAAGGATCATCTATCCCTTAAAGCACTGACCTCGATGCAAAGGCTAGCAATACCTCAGCATCATCGATCGTTGATGCAACTCTCCCGTTGTCTCATTAACAAAACTCGAGATCGAACCCCACTGCAGTTCAGATAAACCACTTAACGCGTCAAGATCATGTAAGTCGCGAATCGGTCGCGGTTAGTTGCTTGCCAATTGCATCACAATCGCCCAGCCACGCGACTGCGATCTAGAGATTAACTTCTCGGATCGAGGTGTTCAATTAAGAGATCAGGGGCACTAAGATCGAGCTCGGAAGTGCCTGCAGCAAGGCTAGTAGCGAGCCGTGCTGTTGGTCGTAAGTAGATGATTCATTGAAGTGGTTATCCGTCAATGTCGTCATGGATAGATGCTTTTGCTTGCGGGCCATGACGGAATAGTCATTTTTGGTGAGAATGGATGTTTCAGTAGAAGAGAAGAAACTAAATGTATAAGAAGAGTGGTCTTCTCGAGTGAGAGGATAGAAATATTCTCATCATCACTCAGTATTCGCTCTCATCTGCAACTCACCACTTACACCACAACCACACTTCACACTCCACCAACAACTTTCATCATGTCTTCCGACGGTCTTCAAGATGCTCCCTCCGCTGAGTTCCAGGACGACTCTTACGTCTCTCGCCCAGGTGAGAAGGAACAGCCCATCCCAGTTCAGTCCGACTCCGATCGAGTTGAGGATCCCGTCGACGTAGAGCAGGCCGACACTGACGCTCAGCTTGGTATGCTCAGCCCTGTTACCTTCATACAGGACTCTCACTAAAGCAGTTCTAGAGCGTGATGATAAGGATGCTATCGACGAAAGCAACATCCTCGAGGAGCGTACCCGAGGTGCTGCCCAGCCCAGTGGTACCTATCAGGAGCCTGGCGATGAGGAGGGTCTCCCTTCTGATACTGGTCGAAGCTCCAACTATTGAACGAGTTATGAAAGTTTGAAAGCGTTCATTTGATGGCGAATGGATTTGTACAATAGAAGTCTGGAATGAAATGAACTTTGACCAGTTGTAATGATCAAATCAGTGAATGTATTCACCACCACTGAATCCTTCTCCATCCGACAAGTCTTTCACTCAGTTAAACAGTGTGCATATACATAATTCGTCCACTACTTCTTACTCCTGCGTTCGTTCAACGCAACAATCATTTATGATAGCCAAAATGTATCGTAGTGGTGAACTCAGCAATAAACCATTAATAATACGTGACGGTAGTAACATCAAAATATACCAAAGTCAATAAGATCATTTCCCTGTGCTTGAACATCATTGTTGATTAAAGTTGTGCTTCTGAGGTATGAAATTGCAGACTGCTATCTATGTTACATCTGTTATATCCTTTCTACATTCGCAAAACGATTCTGTGCCTCGCCTTATCTTACATAACCATAAACTAAACCTCTTCTAAAGCACTGTTACTGTACAAATTGACTGCAGCAGTTTTACTGTTCTTGAGATGAAAGCCTAGGTCAGGATAACCTTGAGACTGGTTGGTATCCGTATAGGAAAGACATTATTCGGAGAAAGATTCATTCTATCTATTCATGAGTATAGCATGAACATGTACAAAAAAGAGAAGGCAAATAATCAAGAGCAATTATGAGTATCACTATACAAGCAAGCCATGAGCAGTAACAGAAACTTAAAGCAAATATGGAAACACTGATACTTCGACAGCACTTACACGACAATGTCGAGATACAGGGTAGCCCCCACACATGAAGCTCCCCCCACCGGGACCGCAACGGGAAGCCCCACTCTCCCGCATCGAAAATCTCGTCGTCGACCAAACCAAAAAAAGTGTCCGCGCGATAGCTACAACTTTTCTCTCCCGTCAGCTCGACCTTTCGTATTTGTCGCAACCGATGCAAACATGGCGGCAGATAACGAAGCTCCTGCCGCGAGCAGCGCCAACGAGTCTCTTCCCTCGGGCGACAACAACAAAGCCTCTAACAATGGCTCTGAGAATCGTCGCAACCCGCGCCATGACCACAGAAAGCCAGGCAAAGGACGATCAGAGAAGGGTCGCGGAGAATGGGGGTAAGTCCTGACCTCAATTAGTGAAATGAGCACAGTTGCCAACGGCGCTAACCAGATACTAGTCGTGAGAAGGGCGACAAGCGCAAGAAGAATGATGAATTCAAGGAGTTCAAGCGCCGCAAACTGAACAAGAAGGGCGATTCGGCTGATGGAGAGTCGAGCAACAACCCCTTCTCCAAGGATGAGATTGCCGCCGAGGAGCGACGACCCAAGCGAAAGGTTGCTGTCATGATTGGATATGCGGGCACTGGCTACAAGGGCATGCAAGTCAACGGCAACGAGAAGACCATTGAGGCCGATCTATTCAAGGCATTTGTCGCCGCAAGCGCTATTTCCAAGGCCAATGCCGACGACCCCAAGAAGTCGAGTCTTGTTCGATGCGCTCGAACGGATAAGGGTGTGCATGCGGCCGGCAACGTCATCAGTTTGAAACTTATCATTGAGGATGAGGATATTGTGGACAAGATCAACGCCGAGCTACCTGAGCAGATTCGAATTTGGGGTATTCAGCGAACAAACAACGCCTTCAGCTGTTACCAGACCTGCGACTCAAGATGGTACGAGTATCTCATGCCCAGTTACTGTCTTCTGCCTCCCCACCCCGAGTCCTTCTTGGGCCAAAAACTGGTTGAGTTGGCCAAGGAGCATGGTGTCGAGGATGAGCTCGCAGCTCGCATGGAGGATGTCAAGGATTTCTGGTCCGATGTGGAAGAGAAGGAGATTAAGCCCATCTTGGCCCGGTTAGACCCCGAGACCAAGGCCGCTGTATTGGAGCGAATCCACGTTATGGACGATGAAGAGATTTCTGCACGCAAGGAGGCTGCGAAAGAGACGGAAGAGAGCGCACCAGCAGAGGACAAGCCTGCTACAGAGACGCCCGCTGGTGAGGCTGCTGAACAAACCACAGAGCCCCAAGCTCAACAGTCTGGCCTTGTTCTGGAGAGCCACAAGCCCAAGAACCGTGAGCTTGGCCCCGTCGATTTCGCCCTTCGAGACATCAAGGCAGCTTATGTTGCCGCTAAGCGACGATACCGTGTCAGCACCGAGCGTCTGAACCGCCTTCAGGAGGCTCTTAACAAGTACAACGGCACAAAGAACTTCCACAACTACACTGTCCAAAAGTCATTCTTCGATCCCTCCGCGAAGCGACACATCAAGTCATTCGTTGTCAACCCTAAGCCCATCATTATCAACGACACAGAATGGCTGTTTCTCAAGGTCCACGGACAGAGTTTCATGATGCACCAGATCCGAAAGATGGTTGGTCTAGCCAGTTTGATCGTCCGCTGTGGCACTCCCATGGAACGTATCAACGAGAGCTACCAGAACCAAAAGATGGCCATCCCCAAGGCCCCCGGTCTCGGACTCTTGCTTGAGCGACCCGTCTTCCACAACTACAACCGCAAGGCCACCGAGTCACTCGGAAAGGAAGCGATCGACTTTGACAAGTACGAAGAGAAGATCCAAGCCTTCAAGGACAAGCAGATCTACACTCGTATTTTCAGCGTGGAGGAGAAGGATAACTCGTAAGTACTGACGTATGCACAAGTCGGACATGGCTAACAAGACACGGCAGGTTTCACATGTTCTTCAACCAGATCGACCAGTTCAAGACGAATCACTTCCTGTGGCTCACAGCTGGCGGTATGAAGGCCGCCGAGATCGCAAGGGACACGACAGGTGAAAAGGTGCAGCAGGATGTTGATAAGCAGCTCGGTGATGAGGATGAGGAGGACCCCGAGGGCGGTGAGGGTTAGAATGTGTAACAGTAAAAACTGGATAGAGGATCAGGTTGTTTGATACGAATGTTATAAAGGATGTATTGTTTCATCATCGGACGTCTCGGGGCTGTTTGCCACCATTGAAGTGAAGTGGTTGTGAGTGTGGTTGAGCTGCAGTAGTTACACGGCTTTCGTGTCTTAGATTCAAGCAGAGTTGATTTGAAATCATGCATATTCATAAGTGAGTGCTTCTAAAGTGCTGTGTAACTCTTGACTTGATTGCATTCCTTTCATTGCATCAAGCCACGAAACACGGGACGCTGTGTAAGTGAATTGATTTCCTTTCTGGGCCATTGGTGACCAGACCCACTGCCTGCAAGGTGAGTTTCGGTATACTCAACTCAAGCCTCAGGCATCAATCTCGCACCGACGCACGGACCGCCCACAATCGAGCGAGGGTTGAAAACCCCAATTTAGCGACTTTTTCGAAATTGGCTACTATCAAAAATTCCCAGCGGCCCGCGCAACACCATCAACTTCGTCGTCGTCAATTCCACGTAGTCGAACCAGCCGTCAAAATGAGCGCCCAGGCCCTTAACAAGATCGCTCCCAACAGCCCCTCGAGGCAGAACCCCTCCGAGCTTGAGACCAGCATCGCTCAGGCTCTCTTCGACCTCGAGTCCAACACCTCCGACCTCAAGGTTGCCCTGCGACCTCTGCAGATCGTCTCTGCCCGTGAGGTGAGAATACCATGAAAAGAATTCCGAACTTGTGTACTCGTTTCGAGAAATCCTGTTCCCACATAAGAAAAATTGCACTGTTCTCGCAATGGCCTCTCTCCGCCTCCCGACCGCGCACTTTTCCGTCGATATTCGAGAGATAATTGACTTGATGCGCTTAACACATGTCGTCGGGGCGGAGGAGTGCCAGCCGGAGTATCATTGACTTCTGTGGAACAGGACGGGAAGCGGTCCAAGGTTTCGTCCTGGAGCTCGCATGCTGACTTGGGATCTTGACTAGATCGAGGTTGGCCACGGCAAGAAGGCTATTGTCATCTTTGTCCCCGTCCCTTCCCTGCAGGGCTTCCACCGTGTCCAGCAGCGGTAAGTTATCCCCCCATTATTGTACTCTTCCACTCAATACTAATACTCCCCAGTCTCACCCGTGAGCTCGAGAAGAAGTTCTCTGACCGCCATGTCCTGATCCTCGCTTCTCGCCGCATCTTGCCCCGCCCCAAGCGATCCGCCCGCTCCCGCAACACCCAGAAGCAGAAGCGCCCCCGTTCGCGAACTCTCACTGCTGTCCACGACGCCATCCTCGAGGATCTCACCTACCCCGTCGAGATCGTCGGTAAGCGCGTCCGCACCAAGGAGGACGGCTCCAAGACCCTCAAGGTCATCCTTGACGAGAAGGAGCGTGGTGGTGTTGACTACCGCCTCGACACCTACGCTGAGGTCTACCGCCGTTTGACAGGCCGCAACGTCAACTTCGAGTTCCCTCAGAGCGGTCCCGCCGACTACTAAGTCTGCGTTGTCTTTCGAGATGAAATAGAAGAAATGACTATTTTTCCCTGATTCGGGCTGGGAGTGTTTTTTCACAAATGGTTGGTTGGTCAAAAAAGGGGCTTGGCGTCTTAAAGAAAGTAGCTTGATAAATGGTACAAGCAAGCTGCGTATGATTTGACAAGACAACTTAAACACTTCTTCCCGTCCATGTCTTCACTTCGTCCAATTACTGGGTATCTAGATCTATGTCTCATGTGCATGCCTTTTTTATGTTCAATCGTGACTGATGCGGCCAACTCCAAGCACACACCAATAAGCCAGCTCCCTCCTCTCCTGAGCATCCTTTTCCTTTGCAGATGCTGCACCGACGTCTTGTTGGGAGTCAGGCTCCCACTCCATCCTCACAAACATGGGTATCTCTAGAATATCCTCATCCTCCTTCAATGGACTCTTGTCCTTTTGACCGTCAAGTCGTAGTGAAGCGGGAACCACTTCCAAGATGATGCTGACCCAGTTGCGCCCTCGCTCCCAAATCTTACCGGCTTCAGGCTGACCACTGCTCTCTTCACCTTTTCGCTTCTTGTCTCTGTCATCGTCCTTCAGAGCATCGTCCCACATGTCTGTATTGGCATCAATATCGAATTGAGGACACAGAATAGTCACTTTGCTGGAGAATCTGCCAGGCGTACTGTTCGGCGTAGCAAGTGTGACCTTGATTCCATCGAACAAAGGGTTCTTGAAGGTTATGATGTAGTGATGCGGGGTGAGGGGCTTGAGCGGTCGCTCTTCCAGAATTTGAGGACGTTGCGTGGTAGGGACTATTCCAACTGTGGGGTTGAGAGGCTTGATGGTGATCGTAGGAATATACGCCTTTGCAACAAGTCTGATCTTGAACCGTGTTGACGTGACCTTATTTTCTGGCTTGGAGATGATATGCCGACACACAGAGCAACGCTTAGAGCGCTTTGTTCTGAGGAGGTGTGGTATAGGCCTTAGACCATCTTGGAACCTCTGAGGCTCTGCTTGTTCAAGGTTCTGCTGTATAGTAGCCGTTGCATCCCACCCCTCTTGGTGCAGTTTCTTAATCTGAGCAGATTCATCCAGATCAGCCAACTTGAGACCTTCCTCTGCCGAAAGAGCTTCACGCATCACATCTGACGGACCATTGCGCTTGCGGGCATGTCCATGACCAGTGTACATAGCCATGATACGAGACAACGACGCTGCAGGTGATCCATAACCAGTTGTGTCATTTAGCGGTGATATACCGCTCGAAGCAGCATTTGTGTCTGCGAGCTGTGACTGGTAAAATGACTTCAGATTGGCATATTGAAGGTCTGTATCGACATCGCTGTCGGCAAGAGGTGGCTCATCTGGGTTCTCCTTGCGACGCTCCTTGAGTTCTTTCGCCGTGAGCTTGAGATCTCCTCCATTATTGATCTTGGAGAGCTGCGAGTGAATACCGTTAGGCTTGTCAAACTTGATGCCTATCTCGGTGGAGGCCCAGTTGCAGTACTGGCAATACAGTGCATATTGAGGTCCTGGGATGTCGGCACCAGGGTGTGACTGGTCTTTCTCCACAGGTGTTTCCATAACCTGGACAGGACCAATACACACGGGACATTGGTAACAGCTTCGGGTACATCTAAGAGGCGCATGTCAGGCTTGGTCTGGACTACGTCTTTGTGTTATTTACCTATTCCCGTCGCTGCGCAAGTTACTACTGGGGACCTCAAACAGACAGTTCGGGCAGTAATATGTAACAACTTCCTCGTTCACACATCGTGGACATCGTATTTGCTGGCAGTCTTCGCAGTAGAGGAGGTACTCGAGAGGGTAGAGGCTGTAGTTTGAGCGAGGATCGCGGGGGTCAAAGGTTCGTTCGTCGGAGGATTGTGATTGACGCGCTTGGGGGAGATCGGGGAGAGAGTTGTCGGAACACGGACATTGGATGTACGTGTAAGGTATCACGAGCGCCATGGCAGCGGAAGGTCGTGGAGTTTGGCAGACTCGGGTTGAAGTTGGGAAGGGAGCTTTCTTGAGACTGGGGTCTTTGTTCTCGGTGTGAGGTGAGTAGAGCTACGGTCACTTCGGTGAGGGGCCAATCAGGGTCTACATAGATTCATTCAACTAGATGCACCTCAGTAGCACTAATATCAATGGACTTGTAGTAATAATAAACTAATCATGTATTTCTATTTGAACTTGACAAACTGTATTAATTACTAAAAGCACAAAAAGCAAGAAAAACGTTGGCTGCCCTCGACACTCTCACACTCAGTCTCAGCTCACAGCCTCACCAGGAATATTGGAGAGCTGAGTCGGTTCAACATTCCTCTCTCAACGCTCATGAATACCAATTGTTTCAACTCGGTATCATACCCCTAAACTTACACTGGCCTGAGTCTTTTCGTCGGTTATCAATATGGAGGCCCTTTTCTTGATCCCAAAGGTATATTACTGTGGGTGGTCTTGTTTCTGAAGTCTATTTAGATGAATATTCACTGGCACGCTTTACGCAGAATAGCTCCAGCAGACTTCAATTAGCAATCCCTTTACGCCATGACTCTTGTCTGCAGAAGCATGAATAAGCCCTCTATTCAGCACATTTCATGCATTCCGAGACTGTGGCGTTGTCAGGAAAAAAGACCTTTGGTAGTGGTCGAAGCTTCGCTTGGTGAAACACACAACTGAGAGCGGCTAATGCTCCAAGCTTGAACCCTGAATGCCATCTCATCCCGCCCACAACGCAGTAAAGTTTTCCACCTCGTTTGAGACGATTTGCTAGTGGCGAGTTCAGCTATAAGGCGGGAAGCGAAAGACGGGATCTGGAACCAGATGCGTCTAGACCGTAAGAGTCTGACATGCAACAGACAAGCTCAACCTTGTTAACGAGCTTTTCTCGTCTCGCCTTGTCTTGTCTTGTGAAGGTTTTTGCTCAACGATAATCCCTTCTGGAGTTTTATGAGTTCAGTTCCGAACCCGAGGACTTGGACTCGGACTCCGGTCTCCATTGATTGTGTATTCAGTCAAGTCAATATTGCCTTGTTGGCTCTAGGCATGATATGACGCCTGCACGACATTGCAATTGCGGGGTTCTTTGAGTTACGGGTAGAGAGGGAGGTGTTTAGTTCACGATGGTCAAAGGCTATTGATTCATGATGACAGAAGAAGACCTCATGCTTGGCTTACTCTGCATGTCGAGCTAGAGCCAGAACGAGTGATGGTCAGGTCCCGCCCCTGGTCTGGGCTGACTCTAGCTCTGACCTGTCTGGAGTCTCTGGACCTGCCCCTTGGTCCAAGCAGAAAACTAGGCTTGGCTGAATTCCCTAAAATGGTTCGAGTATTGAAAGTCTCCCGACGCCTTCGAGTCCCCCGTCCCCAGTCGGTGCGGCTGAGGAGTTTGGGTTGCCATCCACAAGTTGACAGACAATTCGTTGTCAGACTGGAACTGAGAGTGATAAATGGCGGTTGAAGAAATAATTGTCGTATCAAGAGTCAGGGATTGTAGCTGGAGATGATCCTTGCTGTTGGAGATAATCTGGCATATCCCAGTGGAGCTGAAGAAATCTAAATCTGCCTAACAAAGACAAGACCCGTGGAGTAATAGAGGCCCTGGTTTAATTCCCGAAATTTCGGGACGTCACAGATTAACACAATTTCGTTGACCTTGAAAGAGATTGCGCCACTTTCTCTTCAAGATTGCTTGCTCAAGTTTGCCCGGGACGACCGGTTAAAAGAACGATGATCATTCATCATCATTGATTCTGTTCGTGGTGTTGTGTGACTGTCGATGCATCATGCAGAGACACACACCAACTTCTCTCTGCTGTACAGTAACTTGTTGACTTGTACTGCGCAGCCTAAGGTAATGCTTCTACTAGCTTCGGTGGATGGTGTTCGAGATGCTCCCATAGATCGGATCGGAGACTCCAATGGACTAACAAACGGTGTACCTACTGTACGATACATACTTTGCTGTCTCATACCAGGTTCTTGGGTTCAGGACTAAATCGACAGTTTTTGCTTTTTTGTCACTTAAGCACTGATCACCTATGGGTTCAATACTCTGTATGGAGTATGTAGTATGCAGTGCTCTACAGCAAACAAGACAAACCACGTCAAGAGCCAGCTCATAGCCTCTAGGCTCTAGTTAATAGGCGAGCTGCCTGCAGGGATCTACAACCAGCTCAGCTCAAAGACGACCAAGTCAATGAGAAAAAAAGGGCGCTAATGCGGCGGCTTGATAGTGTCTTACCTCTTGGGTTTGGCCTTGGCTTGAATTCAAATTCCGACCGTCGGGGCCCTGTCTTGCCGGGTTCAAGGGTTCGCCCTGTTAGGCAAGGCTAGGCTTGGTGCCGCGTGGTAGCTACGGAAGGCCAAATCGACATCTGTGCTAAAATTCATC
>JAAQPG010000255.1:0-72316 GCA_013186905.1 Fusarium udum | reverse complement strand
ATATTATTATTTTTAATTAAACTATTAATCTTAGTATTAAGGGAATTTTCTAAGGTTAAGGTTAAAATATACTGGTTAATTCTTGTAGAACCCGCTAGGGAGCATCCTTGTTTAACGGCTAGCGGAACTAGTCTAGGGGCAGGTTCTAAAGTCGGCGCGACAGGGCATTGAATCTTAAGACTCACAGACAATGCGGTTCGCTAATTGGCAGTGTTTGTCAATGCACCCCTGAGCAGCCTTTCTCACTGCGCACCAGTCACAGAAACTGCACTGAAATCCTTTGGAAGCGAAAATCGATGATCCATCTCCCACAGGTCTCTGGATAGTCCGGTCCAGACCGATCACGGTTAGCAGTTCATCTACCATAAGAATTAGTCAGGGGAATCCTCCAATGGATTGCCATAATGATACGCCATTGAGTTGTCCCATGAACACCCAGAACAGAATGTCCGTTGTTTATTCCCCCCTGGTGACCGATTGCGAATCTGGATCTGGGGCAATCTCTAATTACTAACATGTCTCTGGCCATGCCATGTCTTGTCTGTTCCGTCTTCCCGTCTCAATCGCTAACAGGTATGCGGACCCTATCTTTAGAGGGCCCTGCTGTGGACTGTCTGAACAGATCGGACCATGAGACCGAGATAATACCTGGGATCAGGATTGCTGTATTTGCTGTACTGCAGCAAATGCACCTGCCACCTGCCCTGTAGGCAAACATCCCCTTGTCATCATTCGTCTGAAAAGATGGGATGTAATTAAACTCGAGTGGGTAAGGTTCTGTCGATTGGCTGCAGGCTGGAGCGCACATGTCGGCGATTCGGAGACCCCTGCTTGGCATTGAATTGGGCCGCCTGTTGGTCCTCTTCCAACTCCTGTCCGGTTGCTGACGGACACTGACTGATCTCTTTTACCGACTCATGACCCATGTTTAATGCTCATCGAGACCTCTTCCTAACAAGATTACCTAGGATTTCCAATTCCAGGGTCTCAGGGGTGCTAAGCCGGTTTCCGGGCCTGATCACCGTGCCCCGAGATGATATGGCTATTCTTGTCCCTAGTTATCGTCGCTTCCAGGCGTGGCAATCGAGACTCTTTTCACTGCATTCGCTTGTGTCTTTCTTGACTTGTTGTCTTGCATTCCAGCTCTTGGCAGGTTTGGGATAGCATCTATGCTTTTTCCCTGCTTTTTCTTGTGCGACAGTTTACGTCAGCGTCAAAACCGTCTTGCAACGTCGGAAGCAGAACAGGGCAAACAATTGAACCTGACAGGGCAAGGACAAGATCCTATCCGAAACAGGCGTTCTGTCTGCGGATAATCATGTTGCCAGAAATTCTATGGAATCTCTTGGCCCCGGTATAGAGTTGCAGATGAAACGCCCCAGCTAAACTCTGAGCCGGGTTGACAACGGCTCTGTTTCCACAGCCTGCTATACTGGGCAACTTGCCGAATGGGGGAGTCCCCGAAAAGGTTCAGCGGGTGAGTTAGAGTTCCGTATAAGCTCTTATGTAAAACTCTACTCTAGTATTCATCAAGCTTGATGCTGGTTGATATCTCAATGCAGCCTGTCTAGCTAAGTGTTGATCAGCGAACAATTTGCCATAGGCTTACAGTAGGATTCAACTACCTAGTCTGCCACACCAAATAGTTCATGCCGTTTCTTTCAGCGGATTGGGCTTGCTGAAGAAACAATCTTTTACAGGCCCTGTGTAGCCGCTGTGGCTCTTGTAGGGCTGCTTATTCCTGTGCTGGCTTGGCATGGACCTCTTGATAGGTATCAAATAGGCGAGTTCGGCGCACAACGGCTCCAGTGACTAACAAGAGCCTGTTGGCATACCCAAACCCATGATACTAAGTGGTATGTGCTGCTCGACGATCGTTTGTGATGTTGAAGTCAAAGGAAATTGAACCGTTGAAACGATCACGGGGCATTATGGCACCATTTCCGATCTGCCGGCATTGCTGTTGGCGATGGTTCACGGAGTAATTTAACTCCTCGGCTCGAGCACACGACCAAATACCAGCAGGTCTCTGCATGAGAAACAAACATGCCCTAAAGACAGGATGATTAATTCATTTATGCGAGATCGCTTCGGTAAGAGTTCCACAGCCGAGTCACAACTCCCAGCACAACAACACTCAGATGCAGCTTTCTGATCCAGTGATTTCAGTCACTCCAGCCGCTTCAATCTCAATAATCCCCTCATGGCCAAAGCGTTTCTAGACCCATGAAGAATATGGGCCAACTCATCTACTGTAGTACTGGCCCCTTGTGCAAGGACCCTCGCCCACTCCGCTTCGATAATGTGCTGACGCCAGAACCTTTTGACTGTTGGTTGGGACTGATAGCTACGCCGCATCTAATCTGCGATACTCCTGGAAGCTTTGCCTCGAAAATGGACGTGAGTCCCAATTCAGCAGGTACGAGAATGACGTGCGAGGTGTGTGCTGAAGCTCACATTGTGAAAGCCTTGCAAGCTGCAGGTCTAGGTAAGTCCCAATAGTCTGTCGGAGTTGAAGAGCAAATTGGAGAGTCAAAGATATCACCCCGATCTTTTAGAACATCACTGAACCACCTATCAACATCTCAACACACAATGTCAACTAAATGCAATTAAATGAAGCAATTTTCAACGAATCAAATGCAGACGCCAGAACCGCACTTGGTCAAACGGTTGGCAGAACGGCGCTGACTCCAAACAGCCACAGCTGAGGAGTAGTGCTGGCGACAACCATCCTTACCTTTGGTTACCTTACCTTATTAGCGTCACCTCCACTCCATGTCACTCCAGACGGTATGCTTAACGCTTAATAGCAGCTCCCTAAGGTATCTTCGCTAACGGAGGTTTACTTACGCCACATTGCACTATTCTTGCTAAATTGCACCAGCAGTTTGGATAACTTTACTGGCACGTTTCCAGAAATTGTCCCGACTGGTGGCCAAGACCTAAGATTGCTAAGATCGAGATGCCCGGAGCGCCTCTGTACGATCAGATCGAAGTTTTCGATATTGAAGAAGCCCTTACGTGAGAATGAAAAGCTCGAAATACACGGAATGATCGATTTATGCCACCGGAATGTTGGCAAGTCTATGAGTAACTGTCTCATGGCCATGTCGGTCGCGGAATGTCTGATAACTTGGCTGCTTGGCATGGATTTGCACTCAGGTTACGAAACTGACACACAAGGGATGACTTCAACAGAGACAACACTGGGAATAAGCAAATGGGCCACGATGGTCCCCAATCGCTAGTTTCAGCCGCGACAACACATTAGTCCCCAATCTGTTCGAATGTAATTCATACCGCAGGCAAGAGTAGCCCACTATTGTAAGACAA
Source organism: Fusarium udum (assembly GCA_013186905.1). Lineage (NCBI taxonomy): Eukaryota > Fungi > Ascomycota > Sordariomycetes > Hypocreales > Nectriaceae > Fusarium > Fusarium udum. Next base: position 68,980 of record JAAQPG010000255.1, on the reverse strand, counting down.
GATCCTTCTATTTCCAAGATTGAATCAAAACAAACAAAAGGGGACACTTCAGAGACGCCACGGGTAATCTTTTTTCATGGTAAACGGCGCGGCACGCGATCAATAGCCTGAATTGAAGCCTGAATCGAAAGTAGTGGCTGCAGGTTCAATATCCCCCTTTCACAGAAACCAAGATCTGACCAATGCATCCCAACATCGAGACTCTTGACCGCTTCCAATAGCATGCAAAAATTTGGATCCTGGCACTCTTATTGCCTATACAGTCGCCGGCAGCTACAGCTGAACCGGTCTAGACACTGCGCTCCATGATAATAAAGGGGTTCAGCACTCGATTCAGCACGGCACAATGGAAAATACACAATACACCAGAATGTCGCAGATTGGACGCCGTGGCTGAACTACCGGACGCCCTCTCGCCCCGGTCTCAGAGACGACGATACCGAAAGCTTCTTTCTAACCGTCCCAGCGAGGTTATCATCTTTTGCTATCGCTAGGGTCAAAACTCAAGGTTCTGTTGGACAATCAGGGTCTACCTGACATGCTTGAAGAGCCAATGAAACTAAAGATCTTAATTCTGGATGGAAAAAAAAAAAGATACCTAGGTAAGTTGGCCTTAATTTATTAGAGGTCTCTTAACTCTCTTGATGAGTTTATTTGGAAATTTCCTCCACAGTCTGAAGTTTTGTCACTCCCATGAGACCCAAGGCAATAGGGGCATCTCCTGAAGCATCCACTGTCAGCGCCCCAACTGCTAAACTTTACCCCCAAACTTGAGTCTTCCTTGAATCAGGGCATCGATTGCCTCGATGACATCAACTGCCGAAAACATGCCTCTCTGTGATTGGGTTCCCCGGAGATGAGAACCTCAGAATTGCCCAAGTTGGAAGTTGACTGCTTCACTCCACAAACCAAATGATTCCCTCCCCCCATTTCCCCAAACTATGGTAGTTTCCGGATCTTCAGGAGTGGCTTTTCGAGCTGACCAATAACAGCTTGTCAGTTAATTACACTCCTTGAATCGCTGACGGTATAATTTTGGGAAGTGCAATTCATGCAATGCGACCTTCAAAGTTTGATCACCATTCATTTTATGCGATTAGTCCCTATTTTTAGTTGCATTAATCTTATGTTCTTTGTTTCGTTCTTTGTCACATTTGTTTGTGCATTCATTGGGTGACGTCTTTCAGCCTCGTGCCCCACCTCCAGACATTCCATCTCACTCGGGCGCCAAACTCGTCAGCCTTGTCACGACTACCTTCCACCCTTGACCTAGCATCATTGAAGAATCAGCCGCATTTTCGCGTTGCAATGGCCTCTGAAGACGATCGCCCCAGTGATTCGCCCCGGAATAAGCGTCGCAAAACAAGCGGCGACTCTTCCCCTCCTTACGCGCCGCAACGCGACGCCGAAGACAACAATCGATCGCCTAGACAGCCTCACCAGCTATCGATACGAGACAACCGCCGCAATAGCAGGACTATCAGCCCAAGTCCTGGTGAAGATGGTGCTGGAAACAAATACTACGAAAGTCGTCATACATCACGATCGAGATCACGGTCGAGGTCACGGTCTCTCTCTAGTATAGACTCCCGTAGACACTCGCGCTCGCGATCCCGATTAACAACACGGTCACATTCACCCCGCTCTTCGCGCTCACGCTCACGCTCGCAACTATCCTTTCGTCGCTCCCGAACAGACTCCCTCTCCGCGCGGGGGGCTGAACCAACCCCTCCACCAGAACCTTTCAAGCCCAACTATCGTGCCCACCTTATTCTTCACGGTCACACCAAGCCCGTCTCTCAGGTCCGAATATCGCCCAATGGAAAATTCATCGCATCTGCATCGGCGGATGCTACTGTCAAGATATGGGACGCTACAACAGGCGAACACATGGATACACTAGTTGGGCACATGGCAGGCGTGAGCTGTCTTGCTTGGACACCGGATAGCAACACCATCGCAAGTGGTTCAGACGACAAAGCCATTCGTTTATGGGATCGCGTCACAGGACGGCCAAAAACCACAACTCGAAAATCGGTAGCCGGTCAAGAAATGGGGCCGTTGAAAGGTCATCATAATTATATTCATTGTTTGGCATTCTCGCCAAAGGGCAACATCCTTGCAAGTGGTTCATACGATGAAGCTGTGTTCTTATGGGACGTACGAGCGGGCAGGCTGATGCGAAGTCTACCTGCGCATAGTGATCCCGTCAGTGGGGTTGACTTTTCTCGAGATGGCACGCTGGTCGTCAGTTGCTCGACAGATGGTTTGATGTATGAACTCCTGGAGCTTCAGCTCGTTCATTTTGCTTACAAGTATATAGTCGTATTTGGGATACATCAACAGGCCAGTGCTTACGCACCCTTGTTCATGAAGACAATCCTGCCGTCGCCAATGTTTGCTTCTCCCCTAACGGACGCTTCGTCCTTGCTTTCAACCTCGACAACTGCATCCGCCTATGGGATTATGTTTCTGGTACCGTCAAAAAGACATATCAAGGCCACACCAACGAGAAGTTCGCTGTGGGTGGTTGTTTCGGAGTTCTGGACGGGGCTCCTTTCATCGCATCTGCTAGTGAGGATGGCAGCATCGTCATGTGGGATGTAGTATCAAAGACGGTCTTACAAAGAGTAGAGGGCCACAAGGGCGTGTGCTTCTGGGTGGATGTCCATGGAGAGACGATGGTGACCGGAGGGCAGGACAACACAGTCAAGGTTTATCGACACATCAGAAATAACAATAAGGTGAATGGCGATACCGGGAACGTGGATGAGGAGCCACAAGCTGAGGGGTCACTGGCGCAACAAGACGTTGCCATGGAAGGGGCATAGGATGATACCATAGAGATACCTAATGCAGGCGTTCTACAGCTCAATGAAAGAAGATTACACGCAACAATACGCACTGCTCCTCATCAGATATGGGTCATTTGGTACCCAGATGAATGATCATCTTGGTCTAATCACAGTTTTACAGCCTTTACTGCATTCCGTAAGTTTTTGAATCACAATTTTTGGTCATAGATCCTCAACAACTTAATCTTTTTCAGCTGCAAAAAGCCAGCACTATTGTCAATTCTCCCTCAGAAGAATTTAGGTAGTCAATTACCAGAGCGGTTCATTTCCATGCATCATCCACCAACCATGCGAATGGCCATTTTTCACCTCGCCATATCCATCAAAACTTGACCTCGATGTTTCGAGCTCCAACGCGTTGGCCCTCAAAATAGACGGCGAAGTCTACAGTCCCGTCTTCGCATGTCATCTTGATTTCGAATTCAAGCTCGCGATAGACCTTTCCCACTGAGTTAGTCCACGTCGGAAGGGTTTCGAGCTTGACCTCGCGTGTCCAGCGGATCTCGCACAGTTTCCCCACGGTTGGTCCCCGAGCTCGAGGGGGCGGAGAAGTTGAACAGCTGAAGATCTCCTGCACGATCGGGCCAGTGTCTTCGTCGTCGTCGGGAAAGAGTCTGATGTAGGAGCTGCGGATTGGTCTCTTGGTGCATATGTTGCTGCCCTATTCAGGAGATCAGCGTATGACTTGATAGTTTCTGCCATGTTCCATACCTCTTTGAGAAACCATTTCATCTGGTTGTCAGCTCTATATTCTTGCCTCTCCTCTGACCAAACCTTATCGCAGACTCTGTGCCTGTTGCGAACAAAGGTGTCCGTGAAAGACACCCCATAGCTGCACCGAGCGATCCTGCTATCGACTCTTACACCAAGGCTTGAGTCAAGGACGTGGCTAATACCATTGACGACTGCTCCTCGGCATATAGAAGTCCATCTACATTAATTAGTTGGAAAACACAGCACATGGGTAACAAACTCCACTTACGGCCCATTGCCATCGGATTGGAGCACCGTGATTCCTGTCGAAGCTTTGAGTCGGTCGAAGAGATACCGACTTCGGCCAAACCCGCCGACGAGGATGACATACTTTGCAAGTCAGTGAAAGGCTTTCTGACACAAAGGATTAGAACTGCCTACCTTTGCCGGCTGTCCATATCTTCTCTGGATCGCCTGGGTCTGTCGACGAACGAGTTTTTCAATCTCGTCCACAACAGGAGTAAACACCGATAAAACATCGTTTCTGGAAGAACGTTAGGAGTCATCTGCGTTGGCAAGCCACGTTTTCTGGAGCACTCACGAGCTTAGCTGAAGGTGTCTTTGCCTTTTCGATCCTTGGTTGAAGACTCCACGGCAACCTTCAGGGAGGGAGACCAACCAACTCTTATCCTGGCCGCAGAATCGCTTTTTTATTCCGCGTTCCCATTCATTATCGAGGAATTTCTTTTCGTCGGCTTTGCTGACATTTCTCCAGGATGTAGAAGACACCTTGCTCTTGATGAGTTTGAGGAAATTCTCATCGAGGAAGATGCCGCCACAGAGGCCGCCTAGTTCGTTGTTAGCCACCTATATCCTGAGGTGTATCTCAAGATATTAGAAACTCACCGTCGCCTTTGACACACTCTTTGACAGTGAAGGGTTTTGTGGACTCGACGACGTAGCTGATCAGATCCTAAAGCTTTCTCAGTTACCTATAGGAATGGTCCGCGACAGCAAACATACTACTGTTCCACCGCCAGCATCGCAGATTACTAGAGTATCTCCTTTCTGGAGTTCTGTCAGCCAAGTATACTTGAAAGTGTCCTCTTGTACTCTACCTTGATGGTTGGAAGTTGAGAGAGATCTTCAACTGTCGCAAGAGCCGCTGCCTCCGGCTCCGAGATAAAATGTAGCGTGGTTTCACCGCAAAGTCTCTTATCGAGGATACCTGACATCTTGACAGCTCGCTTCATGCGCTGCTGGGCATAGGGTGGCCAAATTGCCGGAAGAGTGACCACTACATGAAACCTCGATTGCCCTACCAGCTCATCTCCGTATTTGCGAATAATCGCATCCATAGCGTGGCCCCAGAGCTTACGCAGAAAGTTCGCGACCGCATCAACTGCATCATCATTCGATTCCTTCAGGAATTTGCGGGCTTCACGAATCTGGGACGACTTAGACATTTCAGCAGTGATGTCCGAATCCTCGAGTAATAAGAGCTTGAACCACTTGAGGCCAATCTCATCTTCAGGAATAGAATAGCCCCAAGCAGCTACCTCGTCGTCATCGTAGAGCAATTGAGTTGGCACTTTCTCAAGGTCTGAGCAATTGTTCATCTCTGCGTCATAGCTTGTGACAACTTCAATTCCCTTAGGTTGCCGGGAATACGCCCAAGCAACTCCTGAATAACTAGATTGTTTTACATGTTAGCTAGAATCGTTTTATCGAGTTGAGCCTGATGGGTGGAAGAGGGAGCACTCACGTCGTTCCGAAGTCGATTCCGAAGATGATCACGTCGTCTACCGGCTTGTTTGCCGTCACTTTGCCTCTTGGCACATGCTTCTTGCGTTCCATGTTGTTTGAGAGATTGGGTGTCTCATGGACGATCTGAGCTGCTCCAAGTGTGCCAGACTGAATGGTAGCTCAAAGATGAAAGCTCAAGGATTGGAAATGAGGATGAGGATGAGAGAAAGAAGGAAAGTCTTGCGTATTAGAGAAGTACCTGGCTTTATAATGTTGAAGGTCAATGGTTGATGGCAGTGAATCACATTCGGCCAGCCCGGGAGCGGTTCAGGCGAGCATTGGCGGGAGAGCGGCACTCTACTATCTTCATCTTTCTCTCTTCTTTTGCCAGTGCCTCTATCTTTCTCCCTCGGTCCTCATCTTCCCTTTTCCCCCTTTTCTTCTCCTCTCTGCATCGATTATCCTCTACACATACATCAGGCGCGGATGTGTCCATTCCCAACAACTTCACAATCACTTACTCATTCGATCGCCTTTAACACTTACTCATCTCCTCCTTTGTCTTGTATATGATGCTTTTGGTATCATTTGACTTTGAATCACATCATCCCTTTTGATCTACCAAGATCTTCAATAGCATACCGCTCTCCTCTTCATTTTTCATTCACGGAGCTGCGAATAATGATGGGGGCTCGACAGAAGAATTCAAAGCCAGGACATCCTCCTACTTCTGGTATTGCATTGTCTGATCCCTCCAGTAACTTAGCTCAAGAGCTTGCCATCGTCGTCAATGTCGACGAGCTCCCTGAATCGAGAAATCATCATGCTGCCAGGGCCAGGGGCGCCTCAGAGCCGCCCGCTTCTCAGACTGGGCCTCAAAGTCGTCTTGGTGACAAAACTCAAGTTGCCGCCGCTCAGTCCTTAGATACTTGCACCCCCCGGGCTATGGCAAGGAACCTGGAAAGCCATCATAAAAGTCCCACGGAAACCTCACCAGAAGAACAGTCTAGAGTAATTCGACAGGCCCAGACTATTTTTTATCAATTGGTCTCTTTGGCGAAGAGAAGCGTTTCACAATCCACTGAGGGCTCAGATGCATCTGAGATCGCGGCGCTCCAAGAACACCTGGGAAAAGAGCAACAGAACAACCAAAGACTCGCTGGGGATCACAAAAACCTCACAAAGGAGCATGAAAGGCTTGATCACGACTATCAGAAACAAAGTGACGAACTCGACGAAGCCAAAGCCAGGCTACGCGACGCTCTTCTCGAAGGAGATCACCTACGACAGTTGCTGGCAGGGGGTGCTTTCGCTAACTCTGCTAAAATAACAGACACTGCCATTCTCGAAGCTTGGAAGGAGCTCTCCTACAACATTCGCGACCTCGCTTATATACTGGTACAAACACAAAACGTTGAGGATCTCAGCGACGTCGTCATTAGTAGATTGCGAGGCATGACTCCTGAATACAAGAGGCTTCTCCAGGATCAAGACTACAGTCACGCTCTTATGCAAGGCTATCTCTGGAGACTTATTGATGAACGGATCTTTCGACCTTACCCGCCTGATGAACAATTTTGGGGTGGCTGCCAGACAACTAGCCTCAAGCTTGCGAAATGCGAAGTCTACTGTTAGTGCCGCAAGATGTCTGCCCTGTCCATGGTGTTCGTGTACTAATTTCCGTAGCAAAAGTCATGTCGAAAAAAGGCAAGAATTCAGACGATTCGACTACCTTGGCCTATGCCGCACGCTCTTTTTCTCAAATCTCAGTCATGTTCAGCAAGCTCTGGGATGATAACATCGGGTTCACCAAACAAATTGTCTTGTGGGAAACTGATCTTCTGAAACCATTCTTTTTGCGCCGCTCCCCTAGAACTGACAGGACTCAAAAGAAGATCAATGGGCAGCTGAACGAAATCTTCAAATCTGCCATCGAACTGGACAAAATGATGATGTGTTCCAAGGCGTACTTCATGATTGAATGGAACCTACCTGGGAAAAAGCAACCTACAAAAATTCGATATGACAAGGGATTCATGGAATCTGATTTCCACGAGGTCGAGCCTAACCCCAAGAGTCTGGTCAAATTCTTCGCATCTCCTATCCTCTCGAAATCAGGTACAGCGGATGGTCAGAAATACAATATCAGAAACGTGTTGGCCAAGGCCTCTGTCATCTGCAACTGACCTCGCGTTATTACTCACTCGGCATAAAAGAGAAAAGATTCAGGTGCTTACTTTCGTGAGAGACCACTAAGGATGAAAAGGGAGCAGCAATTAATTTTTACTGTGGGTGTTTTTCACTCCATCCACGATTACTACCCCTTTTGGTGCAGGATTCGGAGGGCTTTATTGTACCCCAGTCACTTCTAACATTTCGTTCACATCATCACAGACAGGCACAGATAACAGATTGAGAAATTGCAAGTTGCCCTTTTTATATGTTGAGATTCCAAATTCCAGGCGTGTGAATGAACAGGAATTGAAGTGAAATGTAACCATAAGGTCATATTAAGGCATCACGACGAAGAGTAACAGTATCAAATATCTTCAGAACATATCATGCTTTTAACAGTATTGACCACTGTTCCATACCTCAGAGGGCAAGAATATATTGTACTTTAATACAGTGTGTCATAATAAACTCAACAAAGGGTAACCTAAGTTTACACTAGATTTATACTAAACTTATACCAAGTTACCTGAGTCTTTTCATCACTTAGGATCGAAGTCCCAATTTTTTTTTCCTCCCCTAGACTGTGATATCGGAACTTATAACTACTGACGTAGTTTTCTTATCCTGTTTGACTGACATTGATGGTGCATTCTGTGCCGGAGGATCCTCACTACGCACCCTGAACTTCATAATGCAGATGCGAAAGCCACCTGGGAGCAAAATATTGCGAAGCGTCCGAACATGTTATACTTTTTAACTCAAACAAATAGAATCGAAGTACATAAAAGAAGTATCAACCATCATACTCCCTCCCTCTAGATTAACAGTATTGACCACTGTCTCGTATCCTAACCATTCCATGTATGCATCTATGTCACACTCTTCCGAAACCCCAATTAGGTATTAAACAAAATCCACCAACTCCAAATCCAAAAATGCTGTCTGTACAAAGGAGCTATGTCATCGAAGTATTGTCGTTACTGACTCAAGCGCTGAGTCTCAGCCCAATCTTGACAGCCGCACCTAGTCCGCCTTGTCGTGGTTGCTAGTAGTCGGCTCCAGTTGGTGTGGGATAGGGCGTCTCAGTGGTACTCGTCGTGGGAGTCTCGGCCTCGGTCTCGTAGATCGTTGTGTCCAGGGTACTGGTAATGTCCTCAGATGCTGGGTAGGTTGGGATCACAGGGGGGGTCTCTGAGCTGGTAGTGGCAGATGTGGTAGTCTCGGCGGGTGTCTCCGTTTCTGCGCTGGTGGTCGTGCTCTCAGCAGTGGAAAGCACCGTGGTATCCTGGTATGTTGTCGAGATTACAGGAGGGATTGTCGAGTTGGTAGGGATGGAAAAGGTGGAGTGCTCAGAAGACTCGCTTCTGACAGCGGGATCAGTATAGACAGGCGGCGTGTAGATGGGGCTATCATCAGAGCTGGTGGAAGTTGAGATGATAGGGTCAACGGTGGAGGAGTTTCCAGGGATCGAGTAGGCGGGCTTAGTGTAGACTGGTGGGGTATAGACGGCCTCATCACTAGTTGTCGAGATGACTGGTGGCACAACAGTTGACGAGTTGCTGGGCTGAGAGTAGACCGGCTTAGTGTAAACAGGAGGCGTGTACGTAGGAGTCTCTACAGGCTTCGTGTAGACAGGAGGATCAACGGTGGATGAGTTTCCAGGGATGATAGGCTGAGAGTAGGCTGGCTTGGTATAAACCGGAGGCGTGTAGATGGGGCTATCGACGGGCTTGGTGTAAGTGGGAGTCTCGTAAGTCGAAGAGTTGCCAGGCAGGATGGGCTTTGTGTAGACGGGAGCCGAGTAGGTCGGTGTGTCCACAGGCTTGGTGTACACGGGGACTGATCCATTACCAGAAGCAACCGAGGAATAGGCAGGCTTGGTGTACACAGGAGGTACATAGCCTGACTGTGTGCCAGTGGAGTTACCATAAGTAGGGTCTGAGTACACAGGCTTGGTGTACACAGGAGGTACATAGCCTGACTGTGTGCCAGTGGAGTTACCATAAGTAGGGTCTGAGTACACAGGCTTGGTATAGACCGGCTTAGTGTAAACAGGAGGAGAGACGTAGCCGTCGGCAGTGCTGTAGACTGCACTCTGGCCAGGAGTTTGGTAACCGGTGGGCGTAGAGGCAGAGTATCCAACAGTAGAGTTCATGTAAGGATAGTCATTCTTGGTCTGAGAAGGTGCCGCATAGGTTGAGTTGGCAGGATAAGGAGATCCAGTGTTCTGCTCGCCATATGGCATGGTTGAAGCATACTTGCTAGGAGGCACGTAGATGGTATTGCTGATGGTCAAGGTCTTGGTGCAATCATGGCAGACAGCAGTGGTGTAGTAAGATCCATTGGAAGAAGCAGTGACAGTAACAGTGACATCGACAGTCTTGGTAGAGACAAACACGTAGTTAGAAGGACATTGGATGCTCGGCTCAAGAGTTGTCGAGTGAGTTGTCGGGGTAGTTGTGTTCTTGGTGGCCGTGTAAGTGTTGACAGGGGTGTATGTGTTCACAGGAGTATAGCTGGGAGGGTCGTAGGCGTTTCCATTGGGAGATCGAGCAACTCGACGCTGCTGGAACTGTGAATGATTAGATTGTGTTTACGAGTGTAAGTGATGGAGCTCATACAGAACTGAACCAAGAACCTCGAGGAGCAGCTTCGACTACCGTGCCCAGGAGGCCAACGGCACCAACGATTGCAGGCAGACGCATCTTTTAGATTGAGACTCTGTGAGTATTTAAGACAAGAATGAGAGTAGCCAAGAGAATGTGAGGCTGTTTGTGAGAGTGAAGGCGATGCTGAGTCTGGGTGGTGAGATATTCATTTTCGGGACGCATCCCATCATCCTTAAGTACGGCTTCATTTTCCCAAGGGTTTTTCTGAAGGAGTTGCGTATAAGCCAAAGGGTAGAAATATTGAAGTTGAATATTGAACAAATTGATGTCAGAAAGGGTGCTATATTGAAAGAGGGATGTTTGCTTAATACAGAAGGGCGGCGGTTTTGGTGGTGAAGCGGGGACACTTTATCGATTCAAGGGAGTTCGCACCAACCAAACAGCCTCGATCTTGATGAGACAATAGCGACAAAGGGCGGAAGAAGCAATTAATTTGTCGACAAGGCCAGGGAATCAAAGACATTTATGAATATTCCATTGCCAATCACGCCCCTAGAGCGCGACAGCGACAACCTTATTGCTCGACAACTTGACATGAGACAATTTCAAGGTGAACGTGGGATTGATAGTAATAGTAATAATCTATTGTTCATATGTCGTCGGTTCGATAAAGGGCAATTTATTCATCTCGCGCTCATTTGACTCTTCACAAGTTGCACGACCACGTTGTAAGACAACGCGTTGGTGAGTCCAATCAAGATAACAAAAAGTGCACGCGATTCGTCTCATGGGAAAGTAAGTACAAGTGTGCCCTTCACAGCCAATTCAACTGGCGTGATCTGTGGGTATAGTAGTATCATTGTGTGTCAATCATAGTGTGTGTGTGTATGTGTGTGTCTGCGTGGTTCTTCCTGTCGAACAGTCCATACGTGCAGGAATGGGTATCAAGAGGGCCACGCAATCGCCGTCGTGCCCTTTGTAAAAAGCTAACAAGAAACCAACAACAAAAAACCATATGCTTATGCCGCAAAAATCATCAATAACCTGCCGCCCCGCGATGCAATCATGTAAAATCGAGCATTGTCCCAGGCTAGCTCGAGTCAAGTCCGTCATACGCCGTGGCCCCTCTTGAGATATTTCATCTCAATCGTTCATTTGGTTCTGCATCTGGCTCTGCCTCGGCATTGCGCCGATCAGTCCTCCCAGATGGTCTCAAGATCGAGATCTCCTCTTCGCTCAGCACCGCACACACTCCAACGCTTTCGCTTGTCTCTAGAGCCGAAACCCATCGTACGCCCTCGCGTCTGGCCATCCTTTCCTTTCAGGTCGGAGGATTCGTTTCCCTCTGCAGCATCTGCATCGGCCTTGAGCTGGGCAATTCTTTCAGCTTCCAGCGCTGCTTCTTCGGCATCAGGCGTGTCAGGAATTGTTTCCAAGCTGGAGATGCTGGGGCTTCGGGACCTGGTCGACGTTGGCGTGGAGGGAACCGACGAGTAGGTTGTGCCATAGCTTCCGGAAAGGGCATCGTAGCTTCGATAAGAGGATGTTGAGGAAATCGAAGAGGATGGTGTTGATGGAAATGTGCCTAGAGAGCCAGTGCTCGAGGATGTGAAGGTTCGAAGAGGAGAAGACGGCCGTCGTAGTCGGGCGGGGGTGCTTGTGGAAACCCCCATGATGGGAGAGGTACTTCGTCGCTCATGCATTTGCTCAGGTTCGAGAACTGAAGTTCGAACTGGAGAAATTGGCGGGAAAGCTTCATCGGCAGGCTTTCGTGGAATGCGGACTCTGCTAGGTGATCCAGAGGGGCTTCCAGGACGGTGATGGGGCGAAAAAAGGATATGGCCTGATCCATTGACGCCTGGCATGGATTGAGTACGAGACATTGGGGGCGCAAGACTTGTTGTAGAACGAGACCTAGAATGAGCGCCGGAGAGGGGAGAAGTGGTGCGTGGTCGATACGGAAGGAAGGGTGTCGCAGACCAAGATGGTGAAGCTGGCGATGTCGGACTGGGGTCAGTGCTTCGTCTCAGGTTTGGCGGCTTTCGAGGCAATTCGATGCTGAGGTTGGAAAAGGCGCTGGGGTTCTGAAGTCGCAGCGATGGATATCCTGGAGAGAGGGAGGGTGACGCAGACAATAATGAGGAAGCAGAGGCAGAGGCAGATACGGGTGCGGGAGCAGGAGTAGGAGTAGGACGGAACTCCTCCATACGCTCTGTCTCAGGAACTGGCTCCATTTTGAAATTGGTAATCGAGGGTGGAGGCAGGATACGATACAATGTGATACGGTAAGGCACGGCACGGATGGAAGTTGAGACCAACCGGTTTCGTCAGAAGATAAACGGTGGCATGCGGTGCCCGAAACTTGAACGAGTCTTGGCCGACGAGCAATGGCGTGGATTTCTGGGGGATTTATTCGACCCGGTAGTAAAGATCGTCAGCGGCGGTTCTACGAAGCTCTGCCGGCGGCTGCAAGTTCGGGTTGCTTTTGACAAGAGGCGCAGCAATAGGGCGTGAAGCAATCACAAGCTGGCGACAGAGTGCGGTATTGCATTCAGCGCGGCAGAAAGGCGGGGGTGGATCAAGATTTGAGATAGATCCGAGGTGATATGGACGGCTTTTTGTTGTAGGTGGAGAGGCTATACTTGGTAGCTGTTGTAGCTCGAGGCGTGGTGGTGTAGGTACCGTAGCTTGGAGTTGGGGAGAAGGGCGGAGGGACCTGTACCTCGAACTCAGCTCTCGGAGGCGGTGTCGCGGTAGCTCAGCTGAAATAGAGGTGACAAGGCGAAAAGGAAGAGAAAATCAGCCCTCGTAGGAAAAGAAGAGGGATGATGAGGAGAAAAGGACTTAAAGGATGAGGAAACGTAGAGGCGTTTGAAAGAGAAGATGAAAAGTGATTTGAGAGCCGAGTCAAGTCGAGCGAGCATGTATGTACCTTAGTAAAGAGGTGGAAGCGAGACCAGCGACTCTAAAGGGAGACCCAAGTGACACTGGGCGCGTGGTTCCGACGGTCAGGGCACCCACCAGCACCAGCACCAGCTCCAGCTCCGGCTCCAGCTCCAGTACCAGTGGTTGATGGTTCGGTGAGGTACCTCCGCTCCATAGGTAGTGGGGGGGTAACCTGGGCTTCTGGGGCCCAAGGCCTGGGGAGGAACGTGCGATGAATCCACTAGGGGCTCTTAGCGGGTACTTGAGCCTGGGCGAAGAGTTCAGGGTATGTGACGGTCAAGAATTGTTGAAAGTTTGGAGTTTGGATGAAAGAAAATGAACAAAGACAGTAATAACGGTTTTATTTACAATAAAATGGTTGTATCTTGCATTCTCGTATAGCTGCAGATCTAGACAAAGCTTATTAACTGGCATTACAGCACCTGCAAAGTTAACAAGTCGGTAGTCATCTCTCGTTGTCTTTACATACAAGGGTCTCTTTGAATCTAAAACAAAACAACATCCGCCAACGCCACCGCTTCCCATTGACATACCTGACACTGCCTTGTTTCCTACCAAGGAATCAGAACAGGTATAATAACAGTCATATTAATAAATGAGATGGAATGGCCCGAGACCATTCAATGTCATGCGATGCAGTGCAGTGCGACGCGCGGGGTGTGTTATGTATGCGCATTGATTGTTCAACGACAATCACAGCCTTCAAGATGCTCCCTTCAAGTCACATCACATTCCGTTTCCACATCAACAGCATGCTCACGCAGATGGCAACGCAGCCAATCCTTCTTAATAAGCATCATCAACCATTCGGAACCGTGGAACCTACCCGGACTTGTCGCTTGAATTGCCTCGCTTGTCTTGGTACAGTATCCGTACACGAGACGAGACGACGACTCGCCGAGTTATCTCAATGAGGCGATCCACAGATCGGCCCAAACTAGCGGTCCTCATCTCAACGGGTTGACACCGCCCTTCCAGAACGTGACACCAGCATTAATAATTATGGACAGTTAGATCTCAAATAAGATGAGCACTCTGCCACTTTCAGTACTGGGTTCCCTAATCCGGCAGACCGTTCAAACCGCTCATCTTCAACCGTCAGCCACTCATGGTACGCGCCTCCAAAAGAGACGCCGCCTCTCAAGGAAACCATTTACTGAAAGCCTTGACGCCGGCCTCAGGGACCAAGAAAACCTCAGACCTAGACATAGGGTGACAAAAATAAATTCCGCAAACGGTATTCTAAACTTATACTACGTTACCCAAGTCTTTTTCTCACTTAGGATCAAGGCCCCGAGTCTTCTTTCCTCCCCTGCCCCTAGGCCCGGGTTTCAGGAGCCGGGGGAGACCGAAGGCCCGGGCCCCATGCTGGGCTCTGCGGGTGAGAAGCCGGAGGCCTTTTGTACATAAACAACTGGGGACCTACGGGAGTCGAGAGGATAATTTGTATGTGAAAAACCCTCAAATGGTCTTTTTAGGGAGCAAGAAAACTCGAGACCAAATAGAACTTACCGAAATGAGTCCAGTAAGCAGGCTTCTATGTTTAGGATAATTCCCCAAGTTATTTGTCACTTAGGCTCTCCCTCAACATTGGATGGCTCAAGCATGAACATGGCGTGGTGCAACGGCTAAACGGGCAGCACACTATCATACATGCTCCGTCAATTGCAAGTCGGTCTGTCTGTACCTGGGAGGCTTAGATTAAGTCAACCAATCCCATTCCTGTCAACGCATTACTATTCTTTCACTGAGCTACCGTGGCAAACGAGCATTGCATTGCATCCATCTCCTTGTGATTAGCGCTGCTCAACTCGCTACTGGTGGTCGTTCATCCTGAATCGGAAAGCCAATAGCCACTCAATTTGTTCTCAAAGGTACCACCGAGTCAGTCAAGAGTCCAATGACCATGAGCCAACCAGCTCCTATTCACATCAATCGCTTAACGCCTGAACCTGAGCTCTTACTGGCGAGCGCGTCCTTACGCCTTGATCCTGGTGAGACCCTTGCGCAGGGATGGTGAGTGATGGCCATAACGAGGATGGGCCCAGCTCATTGGGTGTAATATCGTAGCTTGGGCGCTATCTCTGGAGGAATGTCTGCCCTGGTCGCCATGACGTCGTGTCTAGAGAGTTGCCCAATGCGAAGTGATGGTCTGTGAATGTAGTAAAGAGATGGATACTACCAGTATTCACGCTCAAGGTTGGGCCAGCAACCATCGGCTGACGGCCCCCAATTTATAACATGTTTTGGCTCTCTTGACTCGGATGAATTACCACTTCCCAGCAAACCCTCACTTTTCCCGACCCCAGATTCCTCATCTTTTGATCCTAATCTCAGGGACCTGGCGCTACTGCATGACAGTTCCATATTTAGCTCCCGCCAACAGAATGCTCCGATGTCGTTGGCCATGCTTTTCTCGTATCAGCGCTCGCTGACCTGAAGCAGTAGAGCATTTTCTCTCCTTCATTCGTCGTTGTTTTGTCTAGCTGAAAGGTGGCTCATCGTATAAAAACAAAGAAGCAAAAGGGGAGGCCTCTGGCTGTATGCATAACTACCATCAGGTATCTTGTGTACTAATTCAGTGCTAATAATGCATTACTCGGCATTATGCCGATTTTCTTGGTTTACAGAGAAATACCGCGCAAAACTCGGCTTCCGTGGGATTTAGTTTATAACGCAACCGCTTACATGCGGGATGTTTTGTAAGAGGGTTGCAGCTTGTAACTGACAAGGAGCAGGTCATCCGTCGAGGCGATCACATGTACATTCATTGTTTCACGGCTCGACCAGACACAGTATGACATGTCCTACAAGTGGTTCTCATTTGCAGCACTGTTGGTTCACCATCGTGTATGTATTGTAAAGGCTCTCATATCTCCCGTCTCTTTACCAACTGCCACGGATGGCCCTGAAACGAACCATCCAATATCAGCCACATACACGCGGTCCAAGGAACGCCCGTAAATGCAGCTCAGTCTATCGACCATTGATACACATACAGACGCAGCCTAAGAGAGGATGTGGTACCCAAAGTTCCTGGTGCGCTCGCAGAGATCAGATACTCTCACATGATATCGCCGTGATCCATTCATATCCAACAACAATATACAAGACACTCATGAGTCCCTGGTATTCTCCTATCTTGTTCCTGGTGCTCCCGGAGGTGGAAGCTGGTCAGGTCCAAAAGACATTGGCAAAAGCTACAGAGGGTCAACCCCAAACTCAAGAACAAAGGGAACAGAGCGCAACTTACCTGTCGCAGTTTTGCAATCACAAAATCCTCATTCTTATCGAACATGATAATGGGTGTATCCAATGTGCAAAACTCGCGAATACTACATCACCGAGAACACGCAACTCACCTGTTAGTCAAATCCATCATCATCATCATCATCAACTCTCTCAAAGACACCCCCAGTAACAACTCACAACTGTCTACACATTCCACATGGACTCGCCGGTGGCGCAATATCAGTTGCGACAGCAATGGCTCGGAACCCACGATGACCGCTTGTCACAGCTGTACCAAGGGCCACGCGCTCTGCACATGTTCCCACAGGATACGCCGCGTTTTCCACATTTGCGCCGTTCGTGAGCTCACCCTCGCTTGAGAGAACCGTTGCTCCGACGCGGAACTGGCTGTACGGGCAGTACGCTGTGGCCTTGGCTGCAACTGCACGCTCACGGAGCTCTGAGAACTCTTTCGGAGTAATGCCGTGGGCTGAACAGACTTCAGCCGTCTTGGCTGTGTCGCCTTTTGATATAGTCTCTGGGGTATCCATCATATGACCTGCGGGGAAAAGCAGAGGGCGAGAAGGGGGGAAGGGAAGGGAAAGAAGAAAAGAGAGAAAAGGGTTTGTGGCAATGGGCGATTGATGCTTATATCCTATTCCGTGTCACTCGTCACTCGTTACACGAGCGGGCCCTTTATCGTGGGCGTCTCCGCATCGGGCGCCTCCGTAATGCGGGGCTGAGCGCCGAAATGACGGACCCTTCGGCTGGTTCCTATGATACCACATTGCTTATCATTTCTTTCCTTTAATACATAATAGGTAGGTAGGTAACTATCGTTTCTAATGTGCAAGGGTATACAGACTAGGTATATAGACTATCTATGTATGTATAGTTGTGTCCAAATATGTATTATCAGTATCAGATGCTATCAGCATCTTCTCATCTTCATGGTCTAATATTACTGTCATGACCATCATGCACCTTTTCCTTACATTGCTGCCATCCATTCTCATTACAAATACGTACATATGACACAGAGCAGCACAAAACTCCAAATTCATCGCTCATGCATACTGCTCGGCGAGCGGTTGTAGACTGGTGCTTGATCGAACCCGACCAAATCATTTCCATATCATCTCCTTTGTCCCCAACTTGCGTTTCTTGTAGGTCTTCTTTTTTCCTTTCATCTGGATTCCGGCATCTAGTAAAACCCATCAGATCCTCCAAGCCTACTTGAGGTCGAGCTGACTGTTGGCGTCGACTGTGCCGAGCTTGTGTCGCTTGGCGTTGCCGGTTCCACGACCTGACTTCGGATCGACGTGATCCATTCGTGCTGCAACAACTCAACTGCTGACGATCGGTTACGAGGGTCTCTTGTGAAACATTTCTTCAGGAAGTCGATTCCTTGAGGGCTGAGCTGATCTGTAGGTGGCAGCTGGGGCGGGTTCCCTTGCGCAATGTTGTACATGATCGCCCACTCGTTGTCGAGCTGTGCCCATGGCCTTCTTCCGGTAGCCATTTCCAAAATAACACAGCCCAGAGACCATATGTCGACGGCCCCAGGCTTACCAGGGTTCTCACCCTTGATCACCTCAGGTGACATATACATCGGCGTTCCTGTCATGGATCGGTTTGGCATTGTTGCTTGCTTCTCACCAGCAAGTGTGCGGCCCTGTCGAGCAATAACCTTGGCAGCGCCAAAGTCCACATACTTGATGATTCCGTTATGGTCGAGCAAAATATCTACAGCGCTGTTAGTTTCTGCACATTTAGGGATACAAGATACACCACTTACTTTCGGGCTTAATGTCTCGGTGAGCAATGCCGCTCTCATGCAAATAGACCAGACCCTCGAGCAGTTGAAGCGCATATACCATAATGACCTGCTCGTCTTCGATTCGACCATGTTCCAAGAGACTGGCCAAAGATCCTCCCGAACAAAACTCCATGAAAATGTACACACGGTCTCGATGCACTTCGATGCCATAGTATGATACCACATTGGGATGATCCAACACTTCCAGTACACCCATCTCCTCTCTAATTTGCTCGGCGATCTGTGGGATAAGTTTGGGATCCTGCAGTCGGATTTCCTTGACGGCCATCAGATGGCCCGTGTCAAGGTTCATTGCTGCATAGACATTGCCAAATGTGCCGCCTCCCACAAATTGGCCTTGCTGCCAGCGCATCGTAACATTGGTGGCTGATGATGAAAGGTACGCCAACGATCGGTCGACTTCATTATTACCTTCCAGTACTCTTCCGACTCCCTGCCGCTCTGCAACCTTTTCGCGTCGATACTCATCTACCCTTTCGAGCTCCTCCATGCGCTGTTCAGTGATGAATCGTGAAGCCTCTTCGTCGTTCAACATTCGGTTCTTGTCAAGCCTGCGGAACTGTCCCACCAAGGCTTCGATTCGTTCTTTCTCGGCCTGTGCCGCGAGGTTCGATCTGGCGCCCATGATATCAAAGTGAGAAATAAGAAGAGACATACACCCTGCGACCTTGGAACGAAGCTTGGCATACTCATCCTCGCCTAGGGCAAGGATGTGACGACCTCGTGTCATGCCCATGGCCAACTCTAGCGCGAGTACAGCCCATCGGAAGGTCTTTCGGTCAGATGCAACGCAGTCGTCGCAAATGAAGCTCACCCAATCGAGGGCAAGTTTGGTCAATTTGAGATTGTTCATCTGTCGCCTGTTGCTATCCATGTAGAGTAACGAACGTTGGCCAAACTCTGTGGCGAAAACGAAGCATGTTTGAATAAGTTCTTGGCAGTCCTTTCCCCGAGCCTGTTTTCTGATGATTTCCACACTGTCCATGAAAGTATTAGAAAGCTTATATGCTACCCGCCTCGTTTCTGTCAATCTTGAGTTGACTTTGTGGATGTTGGACCTCGATTCCTGCACAAGGTCAACATGCATGTCGACAGCGTCAAGGAACGCCCTCCTCGCGTTGTGTAGGGTCTGGGGACTAGAAGCGCAGAGGCGTATGTGTCCTCGCTTTAGGTCGAGGTTCAGGTCGCGTAAGGGTACTTCGATTACTTCGCCAAACCAATTGATAGGATCCTCTGGTCGAAGAATGAGGACATATTGCTCGCCGAGCTCGTCGGGAAACTGGTCCTTGGAAGTAATAGCCATCATAACGGGTATATCTTCCAGCCTTTCCCGTAACTCGGGCGATGCGATAACATATGTGTTGTCTTGCTCAAGTAAACGAGTGTCGACTTGAAAGTGACCCGAAGCCACCAATTGGTCGTAGAACTTTTGCATGGTCTCTGGTGGGAAGGATATGCTGTAGTCGGATGCGTGCTCGTAGTTGTCGTTCAGCATTCGAGTGAATCGCTGAAGCATCCGCTGGCGGACTCGTACAGAGTCGAGACAAGCCTTATAACGCTTACTCATCTCCGATGCGGTTTCCTTGGGCTTTGCTTGCAACTCCTTTTCGAAAGTCTGGCTGAGTCTGTTGAGAGCCTTGAATGTGAGTGAGCTAAACTGCTCCGCGACTTCAATGTGACCTCGCTGCAGATGGCTACCGATTTCGTTGGCGAAATCCCATTCTTGAAATAAAAGTTCTGCTTCCTTGAAAGTATTCTTGTTTCCACTCAGCTTCCAGTTTAGCATCTTGAAGTAATACTTCAACGCTTCCAGTACAACTTGGTCGAAAGATTCATCGATGCAAGGTGGTAGATCCCAGCCTGGTTCCGGGTGCGCGATGGATGTGCACTCAATCTTGATTCGAATGGCAAATTTGAGCAGAAGCTGAAATTGGGAGATCATTTGATCCTGCATGAGAGGGTTTTGCTGGGCAGATTCCTTAACTCTCCTAGCATAAGCGAGACGTGTGCGGGTGATCTCTTCAATGAGACGCGAAGGGAAGCTGATAAGAGTAAGAAGCTCTTCGAGATATGGTGGTAGGTGGCGTTTGCGGAACGGCTCGGAATTCCTAATAAGAGTGTCCTTCGCCTTGCTAATGACGGTGGATATGGGTGCAAGCATTCCCTTTTCTAGGTTCCCATTGTCGTCGTTGTAAAGAGATTGAAGTCCGTCTTCTTTCATTAGCCGGTCAAGGAAGGATGTTTCGTCGCTGCTTATACCGTTTACAGCTGGCGATCGCTGTTTAGTCCGTGTAAAGTCGAGCTCATCGTTTCCAACCCACTTCCTCAGAATGTTCAGTTCCGTGTTTATCATCTCGTTGGTGTTGTACCACGATATAATGGCATCATGGGCTTCTTTGAATGTGGCAGAGTCTGCTGCCTTGTGTTCTGCTGCGAGTGAAGCCCAAGAAGGGTATAGGTTTTCACACATCTCAATCTTAGCCACCATATCTTTGACTTGTTCGTATGGTGGTTTTCCTGCTTCGCTCTCACCCTTCACTTGGAAGTTGATGATCTCGTCGAGGGTACGGTCAAGAGTAGACCGAGATTCCTCCAGCATGCGTCTCTGGACAGGTATATGTCTTCCACAAACCTTGGATCGGATGCCCAGCCACAATTCGGTCTTGTGAGCGCTCTTGCCCGCCTGTTGATCCGCTGATCCAATCAGTCGTTTTTTCTCTTGCCGTACGACATCTCCGGTAAGGACGGCCTCGAGCATACCGTGCCACTCAAGCCTTTCGCGATTCTCTGGGTCTTTCAAATCCTCGTCCGTAGGCTGAAGGTTGTCGTTGCCGTAAAACATAATGGTCTCCTGGTCGAAACGATCGTCATATGGACCCTCCGACGAGGGGGTTTCGCCTTCCGAGTCCGAATCGTTTCCATTCAAATTCGAGTAAGACGAAAAGTACCCTCCACTATAGTCCTGCCGAAGTTTCTGTACGTATGCTCGCTCCTGTGCTCGGAACCTGCTCTCACTCTGCCGTGGGCGCGTCTTAGACGATGATCGGATTGATTCTGTGAAAGATGGTGTCACTGGCGGATGAACTGGTTTCCTGGAGGTGGCAGGATTGTAGGTGTTCGAGGGTGTCCTCGCCGGACCCAATGGTCGCTGCGGCCAGGAGCCATTGGGTGTATAGGCCGCGCCGTCGTCACCAGAAGCAACTCTCTGTGACTTTGGGGCACCGTTAATGACCGTCCCAGGAAGCAGAGAAGTCAATGACCCTGTGTGGCCCGATGTCTCGTATCGAGATAGATTACCCAGCTCGTCCTGACGTTCTGTCGCATGAGGATCGCCGTTGGTTTCGATCGGAGTTTCGTGTCTGTGACTCCTGTTCTTGTCTATGCGACCATCTTCTTCGGTACCTGAAAAACGAACCGCCCGGGGCGATGACTCGGTCATCCTAATGGGTGTGTCTGGGCTGGCACCCAGGTGGAGTTGGAAATATGAGCGCCCCTCAGGGTCACGTAGAGTTGTCGTGAGTAATCCGAAGATATAGTTTTGATTGTGGAAAAGGTCAGCTGAAACGGTTTTCTGCCGGCGCTCGAGTTGTGGTCGAAGAGTTTACGATGGATCGAAGATGGCCATGGAGAGGGGGTTGAGCTTGGGGAGCTCTTGATGCAAGCAGATCGAGATGGATCGCATGGAGGAGTGGCAACCAAGAAGCGCGTGCAATTTCATAGCCAATCATCGCGCTTCAAGCATCTGGTGGCGCATTAACTGTGGCTCGTGTGTGGCAAAACTATGGGGTCAGACCTATCATGAAGACGTTGGGAAGACGAATCATGACTACTAATCTACCAAACCTTGGAGAAAAATCAGCACTGTCAATCCTCTTTGTACCACACCAGCTTACATAGGTCAAGGACTCATAGAGCCTTATTTGTCTTTAATACCTTAGCACGTTGCTGTCATGACGATACATATTCTTACCACTGTAGAGGCTGTATTATAGTGTTGTATCTCTTCTATTTTGCTATGATGTTCCACTACTGTCATTATATTATTGACTCGACAAAACGTAATTCACTGAAATGTCTCGTCCGGACTGTAGCGGACGTGGGGAAATGGTGACTGACCAAGGGAAATAATGCTAAGACATCAGGTATGCCTTGCAAATACTACGGTGCTATGTGAGATAGGACGTGGAATACAATACAGGAAAGTTTCATTATTTCACTACACCACAAATCATATCTACATATGAAAACCGATGCTGGGATTTTGACTAATAAGAATGGTTGGTATCGATCCTCGAGATCAACAACACAATGTGACTACCCTAGACCATGCCCCAGCAGCAGCCACCGCGAATGCGAAAGGACGAGGACCAGTTTATTCCCTTCGCAACAATATTCGCATAGGGTGTAGCATAATGATATTTTGATCGAGCGATGGCCGGAATAAATCGATGCAATATATACCATACACACGAGCCTGAGCGTCATGCTGTAGTGCGCTGCCCTGACTGTCAAGGAATGGCATAGAGAGTGCTAGGCCGCGGGAAATGATTGCACAGATTGCGGTTTATGCATAGAATCCTACTGTCATAGGAAAGAGAAAGTAAAGGAAAGCTGCTTATAATTTCCAACACGTATACGAATTAGTCTATATGCTCCTTATGTACAGATACAGTTGCAAACATTAGCATGGCACAACTTGATTCACCAGGTCGGTTACGAGCCGAGTTGTACATACAATGGAACTCAATATCAGTCGGCCGAAGCAACTGGTGAACAAGACGATGCCAGCTTTGGCGGTTCGGTTAGGCATACTGAAGAGGTTAGCAATCCTTTAATGGCATGCAGACGGAACCACTAATAAATGGTGAAACTCCGGGATGACGCTTTGACACCAAGGTCCTGATCTAATAATCTATGTACCAATGTGGCCAAGGCAAAGACGGATAGAGAACAGACAGTAGCCTAGAAGTACGCTAAGTTGATTGTGGTATGTTGACATAAAAAATCCTTCTCATTTTCGTTCGATTGACAAGGATTGGCCCCGAAAATGGTTGAACAGGTCAGAGTCTTTGATAGCCTCAAACCGAACATCCCTGTTCCGAGGGAGGAGGTTCCGTGTAAGACGACAACAGCAAACTCTAACCAATGTCAAAACCACATGGGTGTGGGTTTGAACCACGGCGGCTCCGTCTCGAAGGTTGAGGTGCATTGACCAATGAGCAGGAATTCGAGGACAGCAAAAGCCGGTCTGTGTCCAGGACTGACATGCGGTAACAAGACCGGCTTCCACGAAGTCACCGCCGTTGATACTAATGACGCTAGATCAGTGGCTAGGTACGTAGGCGATATTCGATAAGTTCTTGGCGATAGACCAACTCAGCTATTGCTGATACATAGTCATTAATCTCATGTAACTCGACAGATTAAAAGCTTAGCGTCATAACTTACATCTGGCATGACTGACAACTCCACATCATGATCTCAGGCATATGGCCATGTTCAAAACATTCAGACCCACTCTTCTATACGGAACTTGCCATATCCGCTGTTAGTGATGGTAGGCGCGTTGTGTAACATAGGACTCTGCAGCGGCTTGAGATAGTCCTTTGCGGATGCCGGCACAACGTTTCGTTCATAGTAGTATCCGGATACCACCCGAACCCGGATCGATATGTCGCTGTCTACGCAAATCGACTTCCATGAAAGGACATTCTTTCCTAAGGCTAAGCTTACCATGCGTTGGCTCTGGAAATCGCTTGGTGGTTGTCAATCACATCAAGATGTCATCAAATCAACCAGGGTCAAACACCAACATCCTGGTCAGGTCAGCGCGGGTATTTGCGCAGCATTAGCGCATATGCATGGAGCCCGTTGTGGCCAAGCTGCCAAGGTAGGTACAGTATAATAGTCGGTCCTTACAAAGTCCTTGCGGTCTCAGTCTTCTCTTTGAAAGAATGAAGAAGCCACGTCATATGTCAAGGCTATCCAAGTCTGGTCAACAGTCAAGCGTCGCTTTCGCCACCTCTTGTGGTATGGCCTGATGCACTGATAATATGTCCAAGAACTAGATTCACATGTCCGAACAACATACATACAAGCTTGTGCGAACCATCCCACGCGCGGTGGCACTGAGGGTGTGAAAGCTTTCCTGCGCATGTATCCAGATTAGGAACATCTCGGTATATCATCAAAGAAACTTTTCGTCCCATCGTGGCCGACCAGGCCGAGTAGAGTAACCTTGCTGGTGGCTCTTGAGAGTCGGGACGACATGTCATGTTTGACAGTGAAAATTAAGTTTGAAGCTGCATGGTCTCGTAGTCAGGTCGGTGGTTGCAACGGCCACAAGGAACAGAAATTCTCCTGGCCATCATCTCTGTTGAAGACTCAGCTCAGAAGCCGAGCCTTGGCGTCGCGTGGGGTCTGGAGACCTAAAGATCCTTACTAGGGCTGACCAGGGCTGCACGAAATGAGAGGGCTCCTGTAGGTACCCGACGGTTGGCCTGGTTAGCTGTCACAGCTTGGTGGAGAGAAACCTCTCACCCCGGATTCGAGCTGATGGATGACTTGGGTTGCCAAGAACTTGAAGGCTCGCCTCATGATACTGTTGATGTCTGGCTAGGTATGCTGTGCTGGGCTTCGCACCGACTGCGTTTGATCATGAGGGCCAATGATAATGTCGTATCTCACCAGAAGGTTGCTGATGGCCTGTGAGATGATCAGATTGTTGATCGGCGTGCTCGGATCGTAACTTGATACCAACGCCAACCGATGTCAAACATGAGCACGAGGCGGGAAATTGTGGGTTACAGGGTGAGCGAGGCGGCAACAGTTGGGCTTCGACACATGGATGCCGCGTTGCAGGAGACTCGCCCTGAATGTAATGCAAAGATCTGCTAAAAAGAAAAGAAAAGTCTTTAGATGGATAACACAGCTGAATGTTTAGTTTGTTTCCATTGCAACTGTGAAATTGCGCAGTGGAGATGGGGCACAAGATTCGATTACATGATTGCCATCCACATGCTTCTTATCTCTTTCCTTAAAGGATTCCGAGAGCAAGAAGACATGGATGGACCATGCTGCTTTCTATGATCAAAGGTTGCATAAATAATACATATGCTACCTTACCTTAGTTAATTGAGATGAAGCCCTTTAAGTGTAGGAAGTTTAGGAAGGCTACTGTAACTACCTAGCCTTCCCCCCCAGGTGGCTGTGGCTCTTCCCGCGTACCATCAACCGTGCACAGATCTATGTTGTTCAAAGAAGGGCAATTAAGTACCAAATTATGAAAGGCACTAGGTACCTTACTTACAGCTCTAATCGATCGCAATGAGACGAAAATTTGAAACGTGCTGATAACGAAACGCTCCGGGAAGAAGGAACGCAACCTCTGCTCCACCCTTCTCACTCATTCTCATCCCTCAACTGTCACCATCCGAGCCCTGCAATTTGCCATTAGCATACCACAAAATCCTGCTACCGTATTAGTGCCCAGAGACGAGCTTCCATCTGATGCAAGATTCAATGGGTGATACGATCGGTTACACCTTGGAACGAAAGTTTCGTATCATTTATGAATATGAGCCGAGTCAGTTATCGCTGCGACCTCAACGTTTCACTGACATCCGACTTACACTGATACATGGCTGTCTACATCACGAACGCACCGAACCAACTCATCAGGGTTGCGCCGTGGCGCTGACGCCGCTGAATGGGAATTAGGGAGAAGGTGACATCGCAACCCTTCAGGATGCGGGAAGGGATTTTCTCCCATCCACTTGACAAAGTTTAACCAGATAAACGCTCACTGTTGATGCCCATGAGACGCCACCCATCGAAGGGAAGGCATTCGTGAATTACTCTAGGCACACCTGGGTATTTTGTGTATGTACCTATGGCGGACCGATCATAGATCATCGTCTAAGGCTCCAAGCTAATGGATGTCTTATCCTGCAGCAGTGAGGCTGAATATAATCGTGGAATGCTTCAGGTACCAAGCAGATCTGCCCCCTTCAGGATCGGTAGCGAAATCAAGAGGTTGAACAACCCTCTTTTAGTGGTATTACTTACGGATTGTCCAATCGCAGTCACAATTTACAAGGGTCCAACTAACACAAGGTTCCAGTGATGGGTGCGTGCCCAGGCGTGTGCTGAATCGCCTTCTGTCTAAACTTCAAACTTGCAACCATCCTCAGAAAATTTGCCCCCCCCCAAGGCCTTACTCAAGCAGCACTGACGCCGCTTCACATGGATGGTCACCTTTTTTTTTTAACCAAGCGTATCTTGAACTGCCCTGGACTGCTTCTTTCCCGATCGGGGTACGTCGGCTCCTCGTACCGGCCTATGTACATTGCACTGTAAACTGGTCTGTGAGCACTACTTTACCTGCTGGGGGCTCACTAATGCATCCCGTCGTTCGAGGTTTGGGACCGTTGGACACGCGGGCTTAGTTACCCCACTAGCTAACTAACTTACAAACTCACTCCACTCGCCGTCACAGACCCGGACCTGGCTTGAACTCGACACGACAGACCAGACCCTGGACTAGGTAAAATGTCTCTAGCTTATTTGCTTTCGGATCCTCGTCCTGCTGAAGCAAACGCTTCCGAGACAGAAACGGGGATTGCCATGGTCATGGCCTCATCGGCGCTGTGTCCAGGGGATCCTTGATGTTTGTCCCGGTCCCATCTATAACCACCATAAGATCGCCCTCATATTACGTTTGAGATACCATCCTCTTCTGGCTTACTTCGTGCCTCTACTCAACATTCTTTTAGATCCAGTGGATCGACGTTTCGCCTTGTTTAAACCTTAGGAGCCCACCACTACAGCCATCACCTCCACGCACAAAATTCAAGGCCTATTATAGACGCCGCCACTTCGCCTACCTTATTTGTGCATCTGATCTGTTACCACCGATCGGACATTGTAAATTGTCACGCCGCCGACTTTTATAACTGCTAGTGGTGGTAGTATTGGACTTCGTTAAAGCACCCTTCAGCTAGCTCTTTGAATCGACACAGTTCATCCCTTGGCAGACAAGATCAACTTACAATTATTTCGTCAAATAGAATATCGAGTGAGTACAATGGTAAAGTATGTTTTCAAAATTCGAGTTAATCTCTTTACTCAGACCATTCTGTTTCCGACGCCTTGCCAACATGTGCGATTTCACCAAAAACTATTACATTTACACTTCTTGCACAGATCCTGGGACACATTTCTGCAAAACTTCTATAGATGGAAGTCGCGAGCATGCCTGTCCCAAAGGTCCTCACGAACGCTATATCGTTCTCCCGGAAAGCTGCCCATTGTGTTGTGGGTGAAACCAAAAACTGCGGTTGATGTTAGACTCGACACTCTCAGAAAGGACACTGCAGAAATAACCTTGGAGTACTCACCATGGCCAACGAATTTCATATTCTCCATTGATATGGAATTGCAAAAATGACAGCCCGGTTTGCAGCTTGTATGGAATTCAAGGCACCAAACTGATGTTTCTTTCCATTCAATTGAAACAGAGCTACGATTTCGAGAGTACAAGCGCAGGATCTTGAGCCTCCCATAGGGGTTTGAACGAGAAGAACAAGTAGTAGCAGCTATGCTATCGACGAGGAAAGGGAAGTAACATGCGATTTTATCGGCAGCATTTATGAAAAGCGACAGAGGCAAGCGAACCAAAAACGTTAGCCAGCGACGGATTTGAAAGTTGAACTTCGAGCTGGACCCCTAGAGGCTCGTTTCTACTGGTACACGGGAATTATAAACTAAATTGGCGTTATGGAAATAATTAAAAAGAAATCTATGGTAACGGAATGCGAATTTATATGTGTGGCAGACACGGCCTCAGCTTCTAAGCTATTGATTGATTTTGAGCGAGCGGAACACACGCCGTTGAATGGTACTATGATTGACATGGAATGCATATTGCTACATATTTTTACCACACTTAGGCTTATATCGGTTCATATTTAACGCTCGAAAGATGAAGGACTCTGGTCATGGCTACTATAGAGCTACTGTTGTCAGCTGGTTCTGCAGGCTGCCGTTAGCATATATTGTGGCTGATATGCCTTACCAAGCATGGTTTACCTCGCAGACTCGGAAGATGCAGCACTCCGGTTATCGCCAAATAAGCAGGGATGTCGTCGGTGTTTCTACTGCGTGGTTACATTGCCGTTGACATCAGGACTGTCACGATGGGTGACGGAATGCGCTATGCTAGTGAGACGTAGGCTGCCATCCCACCATCTTCTTTAGGCTCTGACAGCTCGCTTCCGGCAATCGAGTCCCTTAACCCCACTGATCTTGGTCAACATACCGCTGAGATGAGAGACAATATGCTAGTAAAGGGCAAAGATCAGAGTTAATATGGAGTTTGGCCGGGTATAAAGTTGATGCTGCGGGGAATGAGGGGGAATAAGCGCGCCTGTGCGAGCCTTTGAGGCGCATGCCGCGCGGGATGTACCGGTAACCGTTTGACAGTCTGATGAGGCGGAATATTATGGCCAATGACCTGAGATTGAGGAGAAGAGAGACAACAGGGCCCGTATGATGCAGCTGAGAATAAGCGAGATCTGCCACGTTCATCCCTGTTGGTTGACGAAGTGTCATCTCACTCCCCGCGCTTAGACCTGAGACGAAACCATGGCTGTTAGGACACTTGAATGCTTAGATCCAGGTGTTTGGAGAAGAACAAGGCGATAGCTTTACGCAGTTCCGGGCGAATACTGCTTACGCGTATATGCCTTAGATGTTCGCTATCAGTGGATGTTTCAGTTGGCCCCTGACTATTCCACTTTGACATTGGTTTGCGAGGCGTTATGGGTCGACTGTGGATTGGGATGTCCTTTGGATAGCCACGAACCACACTGATAGCCTCCGCTCTTGAGGTTTTTGAGCCTTTATCACGTTTAGGACAATCTCGTTACAGATTCTCCTGATTCTTGTAAAACTAAAGGTGATTAGGGGGTATGGTGTGGGGGCCATGCACAAACCTGGCTCTGTTCGTTTTGTGGGTGGCACCGCAGTCCGCGGGAACTAGGCATGAAGCTTAAATTACGAGGAGCCAAGTGCATAGCAGTGGAAGCTGTCTTACCAGTTTCATGATTTACGACATTTTACGTGCAGAATGGTATATAAGAGTCGATGACGCCTCCTCCACAGCTCCAAACACCATGTCCTTTGCGCAGACAACACGAATTACGTGCGCATCATGCCTGACATTGACGAAGCCATGATACTGGAATGTTGGATTGGGCCTGTTTCCCTTTGAAGCAAAAGGTCTTGATCCGACTTCACATGCTGGGTTTCATGCTGCCTAGTGTGACGTCTCTTTATCACCATAAGTCCCGAACCGAGGTACTGCCATACCTTCGGTAGATAAGTTGAATAGATGATAACACTGAGTGACCTGTTTAATTTATGCAAAGAGGGGAGTGAATACTTTGCTGGTGCTCCTTCAGATCCTAAGGGATGTGGTAAACGGCCCAGGCCTTTAGATCATTGCTCAACTCGGCCGAGAGAGCGGTCGGAGGATTAGTGGAGAACAACCCCAGATTCCATCCCATGTGGTTGTCTTTTGATAGGCCCCACTTCAAGCCGAGGCACAACGGCCCCTGAACCTTCTTGATTTCAGCCGAGCGGTCATTCATTTAATCAATTCTCCAGATTGTCTTAATCGTATAATTGACTCCCTTCGACATCATTTTATTAGCAACTGCTAGTGACCTAGTATTTGCGTCACCTGAAGTCCCCTTGAGCCGCGTGTCGACATCAATCGAATCACAATGCCTGTTCCTGAGTCTGAGTATCTCAGCCCCGTCTGGCGAGATGGGATCTTCAGTCAGTCTCAAGACGATCTACTCTATTCTTGGCAGAGATTTGCTAACATGCGAAACCGTCTAGATGGTCGCGTTATCTTTGTGACTGGCGGTGCAGGAAGCATCTGCAGCATGCAGACGCGAGCATTAGTCCGCCTAGGTGTAAATGCATGCATCATTGGCCGAAGTGTCGAGAAGACAGAGCTTGCGGCTAAAGATATCGCCAGTGTAAGAGAGGGAGCCAGAGTGATAGGAATCGGTGGATGTGATGTTCGAAAGGTATGACGCATGTCGTTTATTGACGACGGTTATGATGGTACTGACTGTGCGTAGATCGACAGTCTTCAGGCTGCTGCTGACCGATGCGTCAAGGAGCTTGGAGGGATTGACTTTGTCATGTAAGTGCTGAAATTGACCATGCCTGCATATAAGATACTAATGCATATCGTAGCGCTGGTGCAGCTGGCAACTTTGTCGCTCCCATTGAAGGCCTCAGCTCCAATGCCTTCAAGTCAGTAATGGACATCGATGTCCTGGGAACATTCAACACAATCAAGGCGACGATGCCCCATCTCCTGAAGAGCTCAACCCCTCGTATCATTTACGTCTCTGCCACTTTCCATTACACCGGCATGCCTCTCCAGGCACACGTCTCTGCAGCTAAGGCATCTATTGACTCACTCATGGCGTCCGTTGCCCTGGAGTATGGACCAAGAGGGGTGACAAGCAACGTAATTGCCCCAGGAGGTATCGATGGCACCGAGGGTCTGGCCAGATTGGGAAGCGATGCGGAAAGTGAGAAGAAGAGATACGCCAAGGGTATCCCGCTGGGCCGCGCTGGAACTGTACGAGATATCGCAGACGCAACAGTCTTTTTGTTCAGCGACGCCGGAAGCTATGTCAGTGGACAAGTCCTAGCTGTTGATGGCGCTGCATGGAGACGCCAGGGAGCCATCAGCGTGGGAACGGAGGCTGGCATGGAGTACCCGGATTATATTCTCAACGGAGAGTTCTCAAAGAACCTGCGAGATCCAAGAAAAAACGGAAAGGCTAAGCTGTAAGGATACTGCCTATTGTACGGCATGAGTCAAGCTCCAAGGCTACCATTTGACGAGACAGATATGGAGTATCATGAGGCGGTATTATATACTATATAAACTAAGCTACAATCTTGCAATATCAGACCAAGTGTTTGCTTGAATCAGGTTATCTTATCAGCTGGACCTGAGCCCCGGGGATCGGAAGTGACGGAGATACTTGTTCTGGGATGATAGCCAACATCCAACTGGGGATCCGCCTTGGCGTTGACATCTCCGGAAGTGGATGGTCTGATGGAGTCGATCTTAGCCTCCATGATGATGTTTTGTTAAATATCTGAAAAGAATAACTGCATTCTAAGTACGATAGACTGTTTACTTCTTGAGACCAGAATTGCCGGGTTCACGCCTATCGATCTACCTGCATGGCACATTATATGCTTATTCTATACAGCACAGTTACATACTTGACAAGGGAATGCCCCCTGAACCCCATGTTCTCCATTCCGAAAAAGAGCCCGAAACCCATGCGAAATACCACATGCCATTTCACGATTCGATCCATGAACGAAGAGCCGGAGATAGTACGGCATAATTGACCCCGTTAGAGCCGCGACCCGGCCGACATCCAATTAAATGGCCTCCGATGGCCGTTGTGAGTCTCTCCCACTCTTGGGCAAAAGTGCCTGGAAGCTTACTCCGTAAGGAAAAGCCAATTGTGGCTGTTTATCAGATTACAGCGACAGGTTGATAAGTTGGTGTGGGCTTGCATTAGTGTCCGCTAGGGCAAGGTTAGTGAAGGAGGGGTTGCTTTTGAGCTCTCATGAGCTTTTCGTTGCTGAATGATACGGGCTAATAGTGCAATTGACAGATGAGGCAGAGTGATATGATCTACTATATCCACTGGCAATCAACTCCTCGGACATGGACATCTTAATCTCTCGTTGTCTATGAACTCAATACTCCTTAGTATAAAACATTGGAGAAAAATAAGCTCGGTCTGCAAAATCATCATGATTATGGTGTGAAGAAAGTTTCCTATCTAGGTATGACTATCCAGAAATAAGAGGGCCCAGAGGATTCAATTAGCTCAACTTGAGAATCAACCTTGGCCCGGAGAGATCCATTGTGTGGGAACTATGCATAACCTTGCAGCTACACGGCACGCTCAGAGCCGAACAGGGCGGGGAATTACCTACGATTCCATATCTCTTGACTCTCATACGAGCGTACGTTATCTTGTTGTAATAGGTAATAATGAAAAATATATATTCCATCCTCTCTTCATTCTCTCTTGATTGTTTCTCTTCTCTTCCTTTCCTCTTTGTCGTCAACATTGGCTACGAGTAAGTGTGTATAGCTTCATTCAACGTCCCACACAACCAAGATGCACGCCAAGCCCCTCTCCCTCCTCTTGCTATCTTCCCTCCCCTCCTTGGCTGCTGCCGAAGATGTCCTTGGCCTTTACGTCTTCCACCGTCACGGTGATCGTACTGCCAAGGCCTGGAAGCCCGTAAACTTCACAGCTCTCGGAGCCGACGAGGTTCACTCTTCCGGTTCTTGGTATCGCGATACTTATGTGAGCAAGGATGCTTCACGAAAGATCTCCGGCCTCAGCCCTGAGTCAGCCGTCTTGTCTCAGCTAGATGTTACTTCTCCTGCCGATGCTGTGCTTCAGAACTCTGCTCTTGTATTCTTGCAGGGACTTTACCCTCCTACTAAGCAGTTTGAGACCCTTGCCAATGGATCCAAAGTTGAGGCTCCTCTGAGCGGATATCAATACATTCCCATTGCTTCAGTAGAGACTGCAGCCAGCGACAAGAACTCTGAGAACAGTGCTTGGCTTCAGGGCAACAGTGGTTGCACCAACGCGGAGGCTAGCTCGAATGATTACTTCTCCTCCCCCGAGTACGCTGGAGTATACAAGGACTCTGAAAGCTTTTATCAGGACCTTCTGCCTGTCATCAATGGGACCTACGGCAAGGATGAGGCCAACTTTCAGAATGCCTATACCAGTAAGTTTAGGGATAAATCTCAGGCACATAGACCCCCCACTAACTCGCATAGTCTTTGATCTCATCAATGTTGCTCGTATTCACAATTCTAGCATCCCTTCTGATGATCTGCTCGATGAGTCCACCCTGGAAAAGCTC
This sequence comes from Fusarium udum, assembly GCA_013186905.1. NCBI lineage: Eukaryota > Fungi > Ascomycota > Sordariomycetes > Hypocreales > Nectriaceae > Fusarium > Fusarium udum. Next base: position 35,876 of record JAAQPG010000255.1, on the reverse strand, counting down.
TACAACCTCGCTTCCATCCATGAGTGGAACCTCGCCTACAACAGCAGCGAGCCTGTCCGTGCCATTGCTGGCTCTGTGCTCGCTGGCCAGATCATTGAGGCTCTTGAGCCCCTTGCAGATGGTAAGAAGGGACCCAAGGTCAACATTCAGTTCGGTGCCTACGCCGCCTTCATGTCGTTCTTCGGTCTTGCTGGCCTCGACAAGGTCAGTTCTGACTTCAAGGGAGTCGTCGACTACGCCTCATCTATGGCTTTTGAGCTCGTGACCAACGCCACCAACCCTACTGCCGACGACGTCAGTGTCCGCTTCTACTTTGCCAACGGCACTGCTGCTCAAAATACCCCGAAGATGTTCCCTCTCTTCGGCAAGGATGAGACCACCATCTCTTGGAAGGACTTCAAGACTGGCATGTCTGATTTCGCCATCGAGGACACCAAGCACTGGTGCAAGCTTTGCGGAAACAACGACGGCACCTGTGCTAGTAACTCGGATGATGACTCTACTTCGTCTCAATCTAGCTCTGGCGGCTCTGGCAACGGTGTTTCGAAGCCGGTTGCTGGCGTCATTGGCGCCCTTGTCACTCTCGTTGTCATTTTGGGTGTCCAGACTGCCTTTATTCTGCTTGGCGGTCTGCGTCTTGTCAAGAAGTCGACGCTTGCAGCTGCTGGCGCATCTCAGGCCGGAGCGGTCAAGGCGTGAATATGAAACACTATGTAATGGGAAAGTAAATGTTTCTTGGTCAGAATATGCATGACCCATGCGACGTTAGGATTTTTCGCCTTCAGATACCAGAATAGCCATTATGCAACGAATTGATGTGTCATGTTTTATTTAAGACAATATCGCCTAACTCTCATGGCTATGATCTAATAATGATATCCAAGAATCGTGTCACGCTCCCCTATGAAGTCTAACCGGAAATAAACATTAAAAATAACCCAGCCCTGGGTACTCTAGAAACGCATCTGTTGCTTTTACCCAACTCATGATATATGAACCATCTTAATTCCTCGAAATTGTTTTAACAGCTAGCGAAGACCAGTCATATCAAGCAAATCATGGCGATAGTAGAATGCTCGCACCCGCTTACCGTAGATATCTATAGCAAGTCAGCATGAGAACCAACATGCGATGAAAACCGACTTACACATAGGGATGCTGATAAGGCATACCACCACTTGAATTGAGGAGATCGCCAGCATTGTTCGTTCAATACCACCGTGATTGATCCAATCGTAGGCAAAGAAAGTCAAGATGAAGCTGAAAAAGTTCTTGAATATGATCATGATGGTGAAGCCCTCAATGGTCAAATCCCCTGCTATGATGTTAGCGATAGCTGTTTATACGAACAGAGAAACATACGATAGGCATCAACAATGTAAAGTGAGCTGGCCACAGTACCAATGACCATCCCCGCAACTTCAAATCCGAAAAACATCAGCGGTATGACATATGAGTATTCCTTTTTTACCACACCAGGTGCCGTTAAGGCGAATCCATACAGTCCGATTCCTCCAATGATCATCATAGGGATCACAAGAAGAATGCGAAACTCTGGTTCGTATATGCCTTTGTTGAGCTTGGTCATGTACTTGACGCTTGTGTCCGCGAGCAAACCTGCCAGGACAAAACCTAGGACGGCACCGATGAATGGACCCGTGTAAGTGTAGCCGGCATCAACCTCATCCCAGTAGTAAGGAGACCCTATGAAAATGGCGGCGACAATAACTCCGATAAATACTGTCCAGCCTATCATGGCTCCCTGGATCAGGCAGCCCCAGATAAATGCTGGATGAGTAAGGAGGGGAAACGGTCGCAGCAAAAGGACCCAGTATCGCTCGTCCGTCTTCCGGCCATCAAACAGAGAAATCGACTGAAGAAAGGTCTTCTTAGGTGTATTAGAGTGGCCGATTGGTTGAAGAGCATTGGACTTAGGCAAGAAGGTGAAACCAGCGGAGTGCTGGGTAAGTTCTGGAGAATGAGAAGATCCGGACTCTGCCTGTGGTGACGACGTTTGGCGTTTATCCTTGGTAGTCAATTCTATTCCTAGCTCACCGGTCGTGTCGGTGTTCAGACTGTCTTCTCGTCGATATGCCGTCTCGGGGCAGAAGAAGAAAATGGCCGGGAGCGTAGCAGCAAGAAAGATGGCAACGAAGTAGAACGTCCACTTCCATCCCATGGAATCAGTGATTTTGCCCACCAAGATTGGAGTGAAGAAGGCACCACCGAAGACCGCCAGGTTCGTAAAGGCCATTCTCACTCCTCGCTGGTGGACAAAGTAGAGGTCACCCACAGCTGCATTGAGCAAGCTCTCATAGGGTGCGCAACCAACGCCTTGAACAATTCTGGCTCCAATGAAACTTCCATAATTGGTTCCTACAGACCCGGCCCACGCGCTGGAGGCGATAAGAATGAGGATACCTATGAGGAATAAGTGTCGTTTTCCCCAGATACGGCCCGACGGGACGAAGAAAATAGCACCAGCGCCGCATCCCATTAAGAAATATCCAGTCAACAGGGCAACCTTTGTGAAATCCTTTGAGAAGAGCAGAGATATTGTGATCGTATTGGCAGCGAGGATAGGGCCGAGTGCGGTAGCGAGAATACCCGCGAAACAGAGTAGAAAAGTAATCAGGTCGCGTCGCAAAAGTGACCAGTTCAACGGATCGTTTGGGTCATCAGAAGGCTGAGGGATCTGAGGTTCGTGCCAACGTCAGCGTACGCGCAACGAGCCTAAAGGCAGACAATACATACGAGGATAATGGTTTCGGTCCCAACTTGTACGCGCTTGAGGTTTCCATGATGCTCGCCAGCTATCTGAGGTCGAGACGGATCGTCAAAGTACTGTGTTGTGCCTATGGGATTGGGCGATGTGTCAATTCGTCATGTCCTAAAAGTGTGTGTTCTGCTATCGGCGATGGAAGGCCATGTGCTCCATATTGGTATGGAGGTGACGCCAAATACGCACCAGGAACATGCTCGATCCCCTTTGCTTCGAGGATCCCCAGAGGCATCTTGAAGAGATGGAGTACCGATCAGGGGAGTGAGCTTGGCTGAGGGACAGCACAGTGGAGCGGCGACAGCACCCACCCTTCTGGTTCTGGTGGAGGTCACGAACACTCACGATTCAATCGTGAAAGGGCGGCGAGAAGCTTCGTACGGACAAAAACGCCCAGTGGGAAATTCTTTTCCTCGGAGACAAATCTGCGGGTTTGACTGGATCGGCTTCTTCCTAAACAGTATCGTCAAGTCGTCGACATATTTGGAGACTATCAGCACGAGCAACCAGAAGTGGACGCATTCGTGTAAATATGGGGGTGGAGATGGACCGAGGGTTCCGCTTGTTTCTCCAATTGCCGTGATTGAATTACCGGGGTACAGTGAGCTCAAAGTTTGGTTTGTGGAGCTCATCGCCCTCTCTAGGTTCTATGCTCTGCACTACGACAGTGGAAGAAGCTTCAACTGCCGATCAGAAGCAGTTTCTTGGCAGAATCAAAGATTCTGGTCACATTGCACATTCTTTAGACTCCTCATTTGCTACCTGCAATTCAGACAAGGCAATCGTGCTCGTCCGAAAGGTCATCGCAAACACAGTATCAGAGCACTGTGAGCTTGTGGAAATAGTGAACGATGATCAGGCTGATCCCTTGCTTCTGCACGTCAATATCACCCCAGTTGGAACCTTGTGCTGTGGGTGTCTCTTTGGGGTTTGCAGCTCTTGGCCAATGAAACAGGTGAGCTACTGGTAATGGGTCAAAGAGTCTGGTCTGTTCAAATCAAAGGGCCCTTGAAAACACGTAGTTGAGCCAAGTTTCCAAATCAGTGCCACAATCAATAGGACCATTTCAAAGTATAAACTACCTTACAGGGAAGTAGTGACTTGCCAGTTTATGCTATAGCCCTGATCAGTATTGAACATAATATGTTAAGTAGGTTAATAGAAGATATATTATTAGCATAATATAATTACTAGGTACTAAAAGTAACCCTTATCTTTAAATTATAAAAAAGCTAGGTTATATAGCAGCTAGCTAAGTTATATAATTAAGCTAGCTTAATTAAAATAATTAATTAGATATAAGTTAGGGAGGGTCTTGGTAATCTTAGGCTATAACCTTATTAGCCTTCTGACTTTATTATATAACTTAGTATTATATAAAGAGCTAAATATATATATTTAAAGTAAGGCTTTTTATATTAAAAAGTAACCTTTTTAAGGTATCTTTTTAATAACTTTTTTAAAATAGGTTTATAATTAAAAGGGTATATTATAAAAGGCTATATAATTTAATACTTATTATAATAAGCTAGACTTCTAATTTTCCTTTAATTTACTTATTAAAAGTAGCCTAATTAGGCTTAGTATGCTTTTAGTCCTACCTTATATATTATATTTAAATGTTATGTTTAATACCGATCAGGGCCTTAAGCACCCCTTCACCCTTCTTCCTAATATGCTTCAACGTCTCCATAACACTAGACCCTTGGTTTACCATTGCCGATATGCTGGAAGCCTTTCCGTTTATTTATGTGGGGTCGTGTAATGTCCAATTATGGGACATGGGCGAGGTGAGATGATGCTGGAGTTGAGGTCAAGCTGGACTTCGATATGATCTTGCTGTCAACTACCTTGCCGGTGTATACGACTTTCTCTTGTACCCTCCTTGCCTTATTTCATACGCTTCCCCAATTGCCCACAGGACTATGCTGATATACCATGATCCCCTATCGATCAACAGCATCCATCGGCTGGCCGTCTTTTTAAAACACACTGCATTGTATTATGCTAAAGCACCTCGCTGTGAGCTTCCAAGTATAAACACTTGAAAAAAATTGAAGACAATTTTTAGCGTTTGACGATGAGGCATGTCGGTTGCCCTAGCATCATCATAACAAATCCCAATCACACAGCGGTCCAGACGCCAGGTCTGGAAAAGCCTTGTACGCCGCCATGACAGTCATTTCTTCATCAAGTGAAACGCAGACTCTATTTGAAACAATCTCTAAGATACGGCGAGGTCAACCGCTTCGTGGGTTGGCGCTCTTGTGTTTCTGCCCGTCCATCTCTTCAGGGTATTTATCCAATCCCGCTATCGCAGCCCAATATTCATCCTTTGACGCCTATCCAATGCATAACTCAAGCCCCGTTCATGATCTGGAGGCAATACCGCAGCAACGATGACTATTCGTCGCTCTCGGCTTGGCTTCGACGTGACATCATTCTCCTTCGCCTCTCTTCTACAACCTCAGGGTCCCAAGTCCCTGCAAATATATCTTCACATTCATCATCATCATCAGAATCAAATTCAACATCCTCTTCCTCGCCATCCTTGCCTGGCGTGGCAGTCTCCGCAACATCCTCATCAATTGCATCCTCCCAGCTCCGGTACGTAACCACTCGTTCCATCTCGAGGATGAATTTTCCAACTTTGTACTTCTGGCCTTGTTCTTTAGCGTCCACATACTTCCAGCCAAGTTTTGTTGAGCATGACCCGCAATTGATGTCTGCAACGACATGCCATCCTGTCACAAGCTGGCGATTCTCACTCTTACCAACTCGGATGTTGCTCAATGTCTGGGCCGCAGGAGGCGCGGGCGGGGCCACAAGAAACGCACGACCGTATCGGCCGGTGAAGCCTTTAGATATGATCTGAGAAGCAAAAGCAACATCGACAGAGCATGTTGAACAACGAAGCGTATTCGGAGATGTACGAGATAATCGACCTCGAGGCGCTTTTGCAAGAATTCCTTCGTTCGGGGGCGAGCTCGCTGGTGTTGTCACCGCTGAAGATGCGGCAGATTCTGCTGAACTCGAGGAGACCGAGTGGCGTCGGGAGAAGGGAAGCTTTATGCTGGGTAGTAAGAAAGTAGGAAAGACTGACTTGGTAGCCGAGATGCCACTCTCGCGAACCATCTCAAATGGTCAAGTTGACGCCTCTTTTGAAGTTGCTGAGTGTACCGTCCTGGAAGAGATGGGAATGTCCTCTCAACTTTTTGGAACTTTCTATCGAAGGCTAGGGGACCGATAAGGTGTGGGGAGCTATTCCACTGAAGGCGCCAAGAGCTCCACAAGTGGCGTAAAGTCCTTACAGATGTGACCTGGGAAGTTTTGGCTCTGTCGAAGATGGCATTCGAGACAATAACGTTGGAGGGAAGATGGCGAAATGGCGCTGTGATATTGTGCCTGGGTTCACAAACGACGGGTTTTCCAGATGGTAGTTTCAAAGATAGTCCAGGAAGGGGAGAAGTTTAATATTACCTAGGGTGTAGGCAGTCATTTATTTGGTCACTCTCCCCGACTCAGCCGGGCAGCGATCACCAGACTCACAACCAGTGATGAAAGAGGGGCAAAAACAAGTCTCCGTTGGGCGGCGGTTGCGGCGGGCGGGACAATGCAAGGCCAAAGGCCAAAAAGAGGGGCCTCCCAACCAGACCTGGGAGCTTCCATGCTAGCATCCGAGCCAAGCAAGCGACCTCCCCACGTATCGTATACGTGTACTTACTTAACTAAGATATGTACGTATCTTATTATTGTTCATTGGCCTCCAGATCAGTTTGGTTATCACGAGATCAACGTGCAGATGATGACAGCTATACGCCGGTTATCGGTCCTACAACGCGCGGACAGTCATTGGAACAGATTGACTCTCAAAGGACTGTAGTGCAATATTTGGTGTCACTATCAATAGTATACGTCGTAAGGGAATCCATATTTTCTATCCTCATATAATAGAATATTAGATATCTTAAATTAGTATGGATAAGTTAAGACTTAGGCTCCTCAGCAACATAGTGTAGATAAGCACCAAGCAGCTTAATACCCTCAATGTAGTTGCGCTTGTCGAGCTTCTCGTTGATAGAGTGAGCGCCGTCTGTCGAGCTACCCATGGGGAGCAAAAGAACATTCTTGCCTGTGGCCTCCTCAAATGTTAGGGTAACAGGGATGCTGATCACTATGTTAGTGGTGAAATACCAGACATTTGGGTCAGAGTAACTTGCCTTCCACCTTCGCGAGTATAATCGGGCTCGACACCCCACACACGTTCGACAGCTTTGGCTGCAGCCGAGAAGTTCCAGTGTTTTGGTGATGCCACCCACCACTTACCAGTATGCTGAGCGTACACCTTCAGGGTGTTCTTGCTGCCAAGCTTGGCAAACTGCTCTTCAACATACTTGTACACAGCGTCGTTGGTCTTGTCAATGTCCATGTCGGGAACAGTTCGGATAGAGAACTTTCCAATAACCTTGGCAGGAATAACAGTCTTAGCTCCAGGAGCAGAGAAGGCACCCTCAACGCCATGGATAGATAGAGATGGGTACCTCCAGCGACCCATCAGAGTACGCTTCTTATCGTCGAAAATGGTGGTCTTGCTACCCAGGGACTCATGAATATTGTCCATGGTGAATGAAATGCCATCATAGAGACCCTCCTCATCCGCCGTGACAGGTGCAACCTGCTCCTTGATACCGGGAATCTGAATCTCGCCTCCAGTGTTGACAAGAGATCCTAGGACTCTAACAAGGTCGGTCATGGGTTCCTGGGCGGTACCGCCAAAGACACCACTGTGAAGATCGGCGCCAGGGCCAGAGATCTCAACTGAGTAGTAGTTACAACCACGAAGACCGTAAGTTAAGCATGGCTTCTCGGTACCGAGCCAGTAGTTATCGGATATGCAGACAGCCTCGGCATCAGCAAAGTACTTCTTGGCCTCTTCCTTGATGAGGTCATCGAGGCCCTCAGAACCGTACTCCTCCATACCCTCGAAACACATCAGCAGGTTGACGGGGAAGTCAACGCCAGCTTTTTGGTGAGCCTCAATAGCGTTCAACCAGCCTAGAACTGGACCCTTGTCGTCTGTAGCTCCACGGCCAAACATACGACCCTTTTCGTCGACAGTAAGGTCAAATGGCTCAGTAGCCCATCCATCGCTCTTTTCCGCAGGCTGGACGTCATAATGCCCATAGACGAGGATGGTACGCTTATTCTTGTCGCTTCCGTATCGTGCAAGGACAACAGGAGGTAAGTCGAGGTACTCCTTATGAGGCTGCTTCCCAAGAGGCCGAAGCTCCACAGAGGCTCCAAGGGCTTTCAACTCCTCGCCGAGCCACTCTCCCATGCGGACAACATCAGGGCGACGGGCATCCTCGGCTGAGATAGACGGAATGGCGACAGCCTTGCGCAGGCGCTCGATGAAGTGGTCAGCCGAGCTATCGACTTGCTTGAAGAAACCGTCGAGCTGGGGAGCCATCTTCTTTGCTTGGTGTGAACGAATAGAGACTGTGAGATAGGTACGAGAAGAAAGGCAGAGTTTCTGAGGAAAAGTTTGCGGGACGGGTACTCGTAACGAGATAAAGGGCCTTTTGGGTGGTGCTGTTACCAGTCGAGTACAGCAAACAGCTGCCCTATCGAGGCGTACGGTGCGGGGCATTACACGGGCAGACTTGCCAGGACCTGCTCGATCGAGCGGGCAATGATGGCGGGGCACTTTTGACAGGCTCCAGTGCAATTGAAACCTCCAACCAGTGGAGGGAACGGCTAGTTACGGCAACCAATGGTAAAACAGGTGCGAAATGATTAGTCAGTTAGAACATTGAGAATTTGGTTCGAACTTGTTGAGTGAACTTGTGCTTGGTTTGTAGATGACCTATAGTGGAGTTCCTCGGATTAACCTAAATGCGATCCTCACAAAGACTCCGTTCCGTGATTAGTCAGATGCAGAAGGGGGTAGTTGGCCGCTTACCATTCTCATGACCTGTTGCCGAAGACTCTTCCTCTCCCCACTCTCCCTGTCACTCATCCATCCATCGTCGACGTTCTTCCTCGCCATCGGTACAGCGACATAGGACATCAAACGCAGTCTTTTGATCGCGCTCTATCGACTTTTTTCTATTTCGGAGGTTTCACAGTTGGCTTTTTTTGTCTTCGCGCAACCTACAATACGCAACCCATCGGCACGATCCGCTTGTTCTCACGCGACCGCCGACTGTCCGCTCCCCCCTTTCGCTCAAGATCCTCGCGTATATCGTATTACTGGTCTGCTCTTTAAGAGCGTGATCTTGGGACGCCTGGCTAACATTAAGGTCGCTGGTTCATTGGTTTTGATAAACGTGGTGACTGGAAAGTGAGGTGGAGTTTCAGGGCTGTCTCTCTTCTGGCTTGTTTTGGCCAGCTGTACTCCTTATTCATTGCACCCATTTCTTTTTTTGACCCTATTGCCACTATTGTTCCCTCAAAGTACAATCAAAATTGATTATTTCCATTCACCTTGAGTTGAAAGAGCACGGCAGTGCAAGAAAGAAAACCAACAGAGAAGAAAACAAAGACTTTCATTGTTTGCAAACGCAAGAACAATCAAACAATCAATACTTACATAGTGCTTTGTGCGACCGGCCCCGACCTGACTTTGGGATTTTTTTCGACTTGCGATATTGAATCTCAACAAACTTTTGTTATCACTTGTACTGTGCTCCATCTGTTCCTGTAGGAAACACCCAGCACGTATCAGCCAAAATGACGTCCTCCGTCTTTTTCAAATTCAAATCTCAAAAGGAGCCTACCCGAGTCGAGTTTGATGGCACTGGTATCTCAGTATTTGAGTTGAAGCGTGAGATCATCACAAAGAGTGGCCTAGGAGATGGTACCGATTTTGACCTGCATATTTATACCGATGATAACAGCGAAGGTGGGTTAATCCAATCGACATCAGGCAATAACATTGCTAACGACTTGGTAGAATACGACGATGATACGACTATCATTCCAAGGTCAACGACTGTCATTGCCCGACGCCAACCTGCTCTCAAGCCCGGTGCAGGGCGCGCAGCTCGTTATGTATCTGGAAAGATGCCTGTGACGGCCAAAAACGCCGGTCGCAAGGAGCTAGCGGCGAAGGCCTCATCATCCAAACCCAGCTCCGATGCCATCAGCCAGATGAACAATGCTATGACCGAAGAGGAGAAGATGGCTGCCATGTTTGCAGCACAAACCGAACAGTGGTCTGCCCAACAAGAGGAAATGTCTCAGTAAGTTTCAGAAGCCCATGCAACGTTACACGGAAACTAACAGTTCGCCAGCCAAACGCCCGTGTTCAAAGCTGGTGCGAAGAGACCAGCAAACGTCCCCGACCATGACCCCCCGAACGGGTACATTTGCTACCGGTGCGGTAACAAAGGTCATTGGATTCAACTGTGCCCTACTAATGACGACCCCGAATTTGACAACCGCCCGCGTGTCAAACGAACCACAGGTATCCCACGTTCATTCCTGCAAAAGGTAGACAAGTCTCTTGTCCTTGCGCAAACTGAGGGTGATGAATCCAAGCGTCCGTCGGGGATCATGGTCAATGCCGAGGGGGATTTTGTTATTGCTGAGCCCGATAAGGCTTCGTGGGAGCAGTTCCAGGCCAAGGCCAAGTCTTCATCTACAGCTAACGCACCACTAGCTGAGAACAAGGAGATTCAGGAACAGGGTTTGGAGTGTTCAATTGACAAGAAGATGTTCATAGAGCCAATGAAGACTCCATGCTGTCAGAAGACCTTTTGTAATGATTGCATAACTAATGCTCTCATCGAAAGCGACTTCGTCTGCCCTGCTTGCCAGTCAGAAGGCGTATTGATCGATGACCTTCAGCCAGATGAAGAAGCTTCCAAGAAGATTCAAGAGTATTTGAAGGACAAGGAAACGGCCAAGACTCCCCCGCCCGCGTCGCCCAAGACTTTGACAGATGCCAAGTCAGACGGTGAGAAGCAAGAGAAGTCAACAGAAGAGACAAGCGACAATATCGAGCAAAAGCCTGAGAGTGAATCAAGTGACAAGACTAAGGACTCGCCCGTCGATGAAAAGCCAAAGTCGCCGGCGTCTCAAAATGCAACTGTCAACTCACCTCCCGCGGGCCCTAAGAACCTTGTATCCGCGTCTCAAGATACGAACAAACAACTAGATAATCTCAAACCGACAGATACCGGCTCCAAGAAACGGCCAGCAGATGATGTTCTTGACAACCCAAGGATTCCCAGGGGTCCTAAGGCCATGCAGAACCAGCAGAATCAGCAGAATATGGCGAATGGCATGGGCATGAATGGCATGGGTATGAACATGGGCATGAATAATATGATGTTCAACGGAATGCCCATGATGCCCAACATGATGGGCATGCCAAACATGGGTAACATGAATATGGGCATGCCAAATATGAATATGATGGGAATGCCCAACATGATGGGAATGCCCGGGTTCCCTGGCATGAATGGAGGATTCGGCGGCATGCCTGGTTGGGATATGGGCATGAATGGAATGAATGGCATGAACGGTATGAACGGCATGGGTAACATGAATGGAGGAATGAACGGCTTTCAGAACGGCAACTTTGGACAGGGTGCTGGCGCGGACGAAGACGCTTACTTTCGTAAGCCAGTTAACCCTCATCGACACCAGAACAAACAGCGAAGAGTGCGACCAAGCGACTACCGAGAGCTCTGAACATCGATTCGAGTATCACTCCTTCTTCTAGCGATTGCTTCTTTGTTTGTCGCATTTTGGATTGGGACTCTAGGCTTATCATGATTTGCTTGAATTTTCAGCATACTTACCGTCAGGCTGAACTGACCGGCGTTGGGGTATGGCCTCGGAGGATTCTTTATGACAGGTTTCCATGTCTACGTACGGCCAAGGGTTGGGGGAAACGGTGCATTACTTAGCAAGATCTTGAATCAAATCGAGGTCAAGCAATGAATAAACAAACAAATGAACAAAAACTAAGAATCGTCAGGTACTTTTTTTTGTGATTGAGTGTGTCTGCAGTTCAATTCTAGAGTGTATTATCATAAGCCAGCAATCAATTATTTCACAACTCCGCGCCACCCGTGCTCTTTTATATGTGACACTATCTATATCCGTTCTCTCGTATTCCACATCACTTTCTATGCCTAGCCCTTGATACCAGCCTTACTCAGGAGGAACATAGGGCGTAACAAGCATTTCGCTAAACTTCTCAAGCTTCTCCTTTCCTCGTACCTCCTCAACAAGAAGAGGCATCTTGACGACATTGAAGTCCTCAGCATATAGTTCTTCATATTGGTCAAGGTACTTGCGCTGCATCTTGTGACGGGCGTTGCACTGGTCGCAATCGCTAGCCTTCTTGGGGAAGAGCAGCTGGTTGACAACGATGGAGTGGGTATCGATACCATAACCAGCAAGCTCCTGAATCATACGCTCCGTCTCGTAGAGACTCAGAAACTCTGCAATGCACACACAGACAAATGTGGTGAGTTCGGCGTCCTGGAACTGAGTATTGACCTCACCGATGGTCTCTCGCAAGGATTCAAGTTTCTGAATCATATCATTGAGGTTCTGTCCATTGGGTAGCTGGCCTCCGGAGCCAAGGAAGCCGTTGAGGAGAGGGCCATACTGTGACGACAGCTGAGAAACCTTTGCGAGAGCCTTCTCGAGAACGGTGGGAAACTGGAGGAAGCGCAGGGTGTGGCCTGTCGGGGCTGTGTCGAAGACGATGGTCTCGTATGAGAGGGACTTGACTTGCTTGAGGACTTCGGCAAAGGACATAGCCTCGTCGATACCGGGGATCTAAGGATATTAGCTCGAACCTGGGAGAAACGTTCCGCCTCAACCTACTGCGAATGCCAGATCCTGCATCATGCCTCCCAGAGGACCACCAGCCGCAGCGTTGACATCATCGGCCTCGCCCTGGCCTGCTAACATATCCTGAATGCTACCATTCGGGTCGATCTCCATGGCACTCAGGTTGTCAAACCCATTGACAAGGCGGGCCTCTTTGCCAAACTTCTGAGAAAAAGCATCTGAAAGGTTGTGGGCGGGATCGGTCGAGATGAGAAGAACAGAGCGTCGGACCTTGGCAAGCTGAATGGCGAGGGAGCAAGAAGTCGTGGTCTTTCCGACACCGCCCTTGCCACCGACAAAGATCCAACGAAGGCTTCGCTGGTCCAGGAGAGACTGCAGAGAGGGCTCAAGGGCATCCTCGGCGGAGATAACTGCGGTGGACATTTTGGGCGAAATATGCGATGAGGCTGTAGAGTACAATGTTTAAGTTGGTGTTGAGAAAACAAGCGATAAGCAACCGTTACCCTGCCAAGCTTGACTGTTGGCGGTAGGCTAGAGCAGTACAGGACAGAATCAGGATTTGTGTCCTGTATGTTCTAGAAGGTCTTAGATGGCGGAGTTGGCAATGGTTGTGATTGACCGTTGACTTGGAGGGGTAGTAGCAGACATAATCACGAGTCAGTGATGTCGTTTCATTCAGTTAGTCATGACTCCTTTATTCTGTCAGCACCTCACGCGCCACATGACTACCCAAACTCGCCACATCGTGTGCAGGGTAGGTAAGGGCAAAGTAGCAACTGTACCTAGGGAAGAGAGTTGACGGGACTTGTATGAGCCGCCAGGATATGATACTATATTTGTTGCATAGCAGCTGGCTGGGACCATGTTTCTGCTTACAAGCGCTGAAGCTCTATTACAGGCGACTTGACTGATTGCCTACCGTTGTGCCCTTTCCGGGGCCGGCTCTGTCCTTACGATAGGACTTCAAGTACCGGCGAACGGCGTACAGCGTGCGGAGCCACGCGGAAGGGCGAGCTCGTTCTTGAGTCTAATCCTTCCGTAATACACAATAATATCAGTACTATCAGTCATATATCTCCTATGAATTGCTTATCTGCAGAGCCATGGCTTAAACTTTATAACTGGGTCTTGATTATATGGATGCTTACCTTGTGTAGATTAGTAGCGAGGTGCTCAAACACCAGCGGTAGTAATCAGGTAGTCAGTCATTCAGCTGAAGTCGCTGATTCTCTGCACCAAAAAGTACTTTAGGCTGTGCAGTCGCAAACAACCCAACTCTCACTGCCTTACTCACGTCACCTCACCTTTTTTCTTCGACCCCCCTCCCTTACCTTCACAATTCTGGCCTTGATCTCTCTTCCCTTATAAACACGCAACCCTATAAGCTCCAGAGGCATCCTAGGTACCTAACTGAGCTACCTCTATCCAAAGCTCTTGCTGTCTGTCAGCTTGCACCTACCCCACCTTGACGTCAACCTCGCCGAATATCTGATCATACCTTATCACCTACACCACAGTCAATCACTTTGGCCACCAAATTCAACCATCACGATGGCTTCTCACACCAAAGACCCTATCACGTGCCATGTTCTTGATACGCAGGCTGGCCGCCCTGCTGGTGGCATCTGTGTCCGCCTCGAAGGCCCCATCCCGCCATCGACCAACCCTCACTCTGCTGCCCAACCTCGACCTAACACCTTCGAATCCATGACCGACGACGATGGCCGTGTTACAGCCTGGCTACCGTACCTTTCTGAGGATGCTGCTGGAGAGCCTCCTCTTCAGACTCTCGTTGAGGTGCTTGAGGATCGCAAGGGACAGGGTTCGTCGCGATGGACGCTGCGCTTTGATACGGGAGCTTACTTTGGCGAAGAAAACACCTTCTTCCCTGAAGTGACGGTAACATTTCGTGTCGAAGAGGGGCAGACGTATCATGTTCCCTTGCTGCTGAGTCCCTATAGTTATACTTCCTACCGTGGAAGCTAAATGGATGGTAGCATTCTTGGTATCACGGAGCGAAATGAACAGAATCAGGGGCTGTATCTCATGAGAGAAAATCGATGCCAAAGCGATTTTTAGAACCCTGTTCATGAAACACCACTGGTATGATATCAAGATAGCACAGAGACGATGACACTGTTACGATCATAGCGACAAAGCTAAGGTACTTATTAATTCTTAAAAGAGTGTCCGTGTCGGCTACTTCCTTCCAAGCCAAGCTAACTGGCTATATGAGTGACATTGCTGTCTCTGCCCTACCAGAGGGACTTTAATATCCAAGTATTTGCACTGTTTGCCAGGCGATACTTTACCTTGCCGATCAAGAAACCGTGATCCAGGTAAACGCCACGCTGTCCACAAAAGAAAAGTAAAGAAAGTGATTTTTTTTCGGAAGAAAAGCATCTTGGTGATGCGTTCGTCACAGGTCATCAGGTTCGGCCGTATACGTCGTTGTAGAAATCATGATTGTTCCGATCTGAGTGAGGTGTTGTACTGTTTGTTCGGAAGATTATACAACACCTCTAGCTCCTCCGAAACTTGCTCATAAATCCTTTCTTAGAGCGATGGGTTGGTACGTCGGGCGAAGTTGGCGGTGTGTCCTCTTCGTCTCTCCTCGTGTTCCTAGAGGCGAGACTATCGGTCTCATCCTTGGAGAGTCGGATGCTTGATGTAGAAGGGCGGAAGCTGTTCATAGATGGATTACCGGCTCTGATGCTCTCGTTATCTCCAACATCAGACTGAACCAGGGAGAATACACTGTAGAGAGCTTCCGAGGTGGGGGTGATGCGCCCATGGTTGAGAGTGCGTCGTTTCTTCCTAAGGAAAGATCGCCGAGTTCGCATAAGTGCCCGGTCAGGATCGATGTCTTCTTGAGTGAGACAAGCGTTGGGTGAAAGATCCGCATCTGGATGTGGGAGTGTGGTGTTTCGGACTATAAAATGGTTAGAAACAGATGTTATATTGCAGTAGTCAGGTGTCAACTAAATAAATACTTACCATTGTTAAAGGGCTCCGGGAATCCTGTGTCTCTTGGTTCTCTCGATTCCCTTCGAGGCTTGGCGGTACTCGTAGTAGTAGTGATAGTGTCCGCCATTGTTTCGGTAGATTTAGGGTGTGTAGAATGAGAAGTCATTTTATGGTCGGCCGAGAGTTGAGTATGGGTTTGTTTGTTTGTTTATGATGAGAAGAATTAAAAGTAAAGAAAAAAAAAGGCGATCTTGCTCAGTCCTTGAACTACATCGACTCTTGTTGACTGTGGCTGTATTACCACATAGGGCAAGTCCAGATGGACGTAAGAGAGAGCCTGCGTGCGTGCGTGGGTGTAAGCGGGCGCGATACTGTTTTCGTCTCCCGCCAGAGCAAAGCCTCAGCGGTTGCACGTAACCTTGGGCTTTTCAGAGAGAAAGCACCGAGGAGAAGAGTGCAAAGAAAGAATAGTGAGGCAGTTAAGTTATGTTATGTTGGTCTGTCACTGAAGAGGGAAAAAAAGGAGATTTCACTTTCGCTTCAGTGAAGAGAAGGCTGGAATATTTTTGGTCAAATTAAACCAGCGGCAGGGGACGAGTTTGGAGTAAGTAGCACAGACAGCGCTGTAAGTCTGTAATAGCTGGGCTGAAGTTAGGTAAGGTAGCTGGGGTAGGAGATTTAGGTAGGTAGAGGAGCGATAGTGAGCGATGGGGGACCAGACAGGGTTATATTGCGTCCACAGAATGATGAGCTACATGGAATGATTACGATTAGCTTCTTCTTCTTCTTCTTCTTCTTGGTCACTGCTTGGCTTACAGCCTCCTCAAGCGCTGAGTTTGATCGGATCTTCGGCGCGTCCAATGTCGAGCTTAATCGTGAGGCTTGGCTCTCGCTATTCGGCACCTCAGCCAAGAGAGACAGTGAACAACCAAGCCCAAGCCAAGAGAGCAGCAGCGGTAAAGTGGCCCTTTGCCTGCGCCCCAGAGAGAGCAAGTCCTAAAGAACAGAAAGGACAGGGGTGCGAAGAAGGGCAAAAAGTGCGTAATTGACAAGGGGTGGAGTGGTCCCAGAGGCAGGTAAAACTCCGAAAGACAGACAAGTTCTGTGAATAATGAAAGGCAAAGAGTGAATGAACAACTCACCTCGTCTTGTCTTGTGTCTCTGATCACTGAGTTCCAACCAAAGACGGATTTGATGGGCACCGTCTTAAGCAAGCACAAAGGCTAAAGAAAACAACGAAACTCGATTTCGCTGAGGGTCTGCACAATGGGAATTTGCTAACTAGTCGAGCCGTCTCTGTTGTATCGCAATTTACGCCCGACAACATAAAAGCCGGAGGCCCTTTCAGTGGTGTTAGTGACCTGGGGTACAGGCAGTTTGTATGCGTCAAGTGGCGTCTAGGTTGCTTCTGCTTGAGGCTCGGCCCAGGCCCGGGCGCTTCGTTAGCGGGCTCTGTATCCGTAAGTGGTGGGGTCGTCGTTCGTCAGCCGAGAATTGGCTGCTCTCGCTTGGCGAGAATGATTTGTTGGGCAAAAAGGGCGACGTGACGAAGACTTTGGTAGGTAGACGTTGGCCAGCGGGCAGATGCCTACCTATTATTGGGTCAAGTTCTGCTTATCCTGCGCCTCTAGAGACAAGACAAGACAAGACAACCTAGTCACAGCGGACGGTCAGATTCTAAAAGAATTGAGTGAGAAACGATGGATATCGGAGGGATGAGCAGCAACTCAAAGTTCCATTGCCGCTTCGTATCTGACTGGGTTATTCTGTCTCATTTATAAGCTATCGATTATCTTGTCAGCGTCACAAGATAGTATGGCTTGTCCGCCTATGTGCCCAACTGTCTCTGATACTGCATAACGATTCATCAGTTCACTCACTGATTCCGTGCCGACCAAGCGGTTTTCCCTTTCCCCTCTCTCTGTTCTTCCCCAACAGCCTAGGATATGCCCAGTAGTATCATGAACAGGACCCCAGTACACATGACGACAAAACGGACCGTGCAGCTGGACTTCAGCCGGTGTCTCGCAGGCAATAGTGTTAGTGGCTCGCCAAGCAGTTTCTGCTGTAGGCCAAGGCACAAGGGGGCCAAAGAGTACAGTACGGGTTTCCCATTGTTCAGGTCTTGGATTGGTAGATTCGTAAGAGACGGCAGGACGGCATTCGATTTCGATGGCGGGGTCACCGATAGTCTAAGGTACCTAGTCCCCTCACTGGCAACGAATATGTCTCTTCTTGGCGCAGCATTCACGTGAATGAAGTCTTGGCCAGTCTATGTACAACAACAACAACACCACTCACCATTATATCTGTTGTCGCTATTCCCGGCGCTGGGCTCTGTAATTTCAACATCTACTTAACCCCTCGGCCCCTAATCAATTACTGGTAGGTCCAGCTGCCTGTACCCCGCTCAATCCCGCTAATATGAATAGATGGATGTACATCATATCAAATAATAAATACTTTTCAGGACGGGAATGGAGAATTGGCTCCCTCCCAATTTCATCTCAGCCCTTTGTTCCGGCCCCTGATTTAGGCCTTAGGGACACTTACAGCACAAGATCTAATTACTAATAACACTCTTGATCGCGTTGGTAGGGTAAAGACTGGAACCATGACTACTAACCGCATACCGCCAACTCCTGTACCTAACCTCGATGCAAACATGTATCCGTACATGTACTTTATTACAGACCGCGGGGGTTGCTTGGCTGCGAAGAAGGGTCCACTGGCTACAATCCTACTCTACCTAAGTACTAAGGTAGCCAATGACAAGAAATCCGCACTATCGAATCGGCGTGCCTGTTCCAGAAGGTCACTTCAAGCAAGCACGTATATGTACCGGTTGGCTTTGCAATTTTTTATCCTTAGTGAAGTATGATCCGCTAGGTAATCTAACAGCGTAAAGCCTTGACGAATAGTATTGTTTCAGCATTCGAACTCTCCTGTCTGGCACAGCCCTTCATCGAAGAAATCGAGGCTCTGCGTGGGTAAAGGACGCCACACCAGAGCTGCATTTTGATAGGCCAGCCCGTATCCTTGGCATTGACAGACTTCCGACTATCGAGTTGCGTTGCACCTCGTAAACGGAATACTGGTACGAAGCTGCCCTGCCCGTTGACACCTCACCTGCTCACAGGCGGTTAAGCGGTACGTTTGGTTCCGATCTACAGAGTGCCTCAGCTCCCGCGGTTGCAACATACAGTATATGCCGAGCCGCTCTGAGTGTATGCGATCACCCAGTTGTGTTTATGTACCGAAAACCTGTAGACTCTAAGTTTGCGGTCATCGGCAATTCCGCGTCTAGTCGATCTTGTTGTGGAGATATTGCTCCAGCGACTATGTACGACGACACTACGTACTTGGTCTCCTCCGCTGATCACGCACGATCAGCTCTTAAACTAGCCATGCCGAGTTTCATGTTGCAAATGAAGTTTTGATCGGCGTTGGGTGCAGATATTAGACTGTCAAGACTGGCAGATGATGCAGAGGTAGGTAAGCTGATCGGGAAATCATGAAATGATCCCCATCTTGTCCCACATTTGTTATGAATACAAGTCACGTAGGTGTTGGCTGATGGTTGTTTTGCCAAGCTTTTGATGGAAGCATCTTGAAACGTTGGGAAAATCTATTTGGTATTGATACCTGACTTCTTCTGTTACTTCCCTAGAATAATTCAAGACAAATCCATTATGCTACGCCATAAGAACCCACTGACCTCAGACATGTTCAGATTGAGAGCAACAACAATGATCCTAGTTACCTCTCCGGCCACCAGTGCTCATGAGTGTGATTTTCTGTTTCTTCTTCTTCTTACCCCCGGCACTATTGCCGATTCCTCCTCCTACTCCAGCAGCAGTATGTGAACTGACACTACTCTCCGCAGCTTCGATAGCCTGTATCTGCATCGCCAGATCGGTCGTGTCAAACAAATCCTCATCTTTGAGCCACCCGTCGTTGGCGTTCAAGGGTTGTGCAGATGCTATCTCGGGCGATCCATTAATCGCCCTCGTGCCCCAGACTGTCCTTTGTGTCGAGGGGCTGGTCGACATTTCAGCTAATGTCTCGAATCCTGGTCGGGGATCCGGGGGCGTGGTGCCTGAGAGCCCGCTCAATGGTTGGAAATCCTCCATGTCCATTCGAGGCGCCCTATCCTCCTCTAACGGCTCAGGAAGCCTCTGATATCCAGTAGTCTTACGCAGATTCGCGGCTTCGAGCCGCTCTGCTTGCAGACGCTCCCGCTCTTCCTGTGTCTCTTTGTCACGGTTACGTCTCCTTCTCCGCTCAATGTCGCCTGCGAACAATTCCAGTGTATCTTCTGGTACGATGTTGGTCCAATCACACTCCAAAAAATTCACGACACATCCACGGGGAAGATGACCAAGATATTTTGCTCTTCGCCGCATTGTGTCATCAACCACATGGCCAGTGGAGATATGTTCGACACGGGGGAGTAGCGTGGAAGGAAACGAAGAAAAAGAGCCATACTTGGTCTTCAGGATGCGGATATCCAATGGTGAGAGATATAGGTGAGGTGGGGAGCTGTAAAAATAGAAGTCGGCATCTGAAGAGGGTTGTGCCGGCGTGGCTGGGCTTGCAGCAACCTGAAGATCAGCCAGTTTCTCTTTCGCGACTGTGATAGCCCGAATCGCCTTTTGGGACCATTCGTCAGTCTGTCCAAAGAGTGTCTCGTCCTCCTTAGCTTGTTGGTCCAGCGAAGCAATCTCCTCGTCAAACTGGGCTGCCATATAATCAGCTGTACCTTTCATCATACGAGCGTAGTCTAAAACATTGGCAGCAAAGTGCCAAGGGATATCATCCTGTGAGTACAGCGCCTCGGCACCACTCTCTCGTGGAAGGGCCATCGTCGATTTTGCATTCCGTGCCATTAAACGCAGTACAACGTCATCACCAATCCGGGGGAAAGGACTTTCTTGTCCAGCGTAAAATCTTACAGGCCGAACATCTTGCATATAGATAGAATCTTCGCAAATGGGGCATTTTTTCCACCTGGGTCCGCGACCCTTCATTTCATCTTCACTCGAAATTGAGTTCATAAACCGAATGAGGCAGGGTAGACAAAATATGTGGCCGCATTTTGCCATGCGAGGCGCCACAGGCTCTGAAAGACAGATGGGGCATGATGAACCTTGCGACTCGCTTGAAGCAATGATTTGCATGACAAGTGACCAATCGAGGTGTGTGTCGGCATCTGTAGCTTGCTTGTTGTATGTGCCCTCTGGTGAGAGGATAAATCGGTAGTTGGCATGAACGTATCGAGCCTTGTCGCTTGCATGGTAACCGGAGCCTGGTCCCCATGTTGGAGTTCTACGATAAGACCTCGAATGTGCATGATGATCCTGTACCGGGCGTGGCATTGAATAGTTGAGTAAATGGGTAATTGAGGTTTGGCCCCGCCTGCTGTTGGGGTTTCTGAAGGCCCTTAGTTCGGCCATGGCATCTTCATCATCTGGGCCAGTATTTGACCTGTCACCGAGTCCAGGTCGTCGCTGACTCCGGTGTTGTTTGCGGGCGCCCTGTGACTTGCGAGGCATCGATTGCGGGTTCGAGGAGCCGGCCTGTGATGGGCGACGAGACGATTCGAAGCTCGATAATGCCGGGGCTGCTTGGATGGCTGTAGAACTAGACGGTGCAGGGGCAGTTTTTCCCACGTTTGAGCTAGAGGAGCTCATCTTCGTAACGAAGGTTTCTGGTCGACTCTAACTACGGTCGGCAAGACGAAGGACCGATCAATCGTGCGATGAATTGCGCTCTGTCCCCAGTGTTGGGGTTGCATACAAGTTGGACACGGGTGCCGTCAACAGGTTGTGATTCCGAGAAATGAGTGTTGTTGGAGAGATATAGGATGAGCCCAAGGTGGTGTTATGAAGGTAATTGAGATGGAAAGAGTCAAATGAGGTTCACGAAGGGGTCCAGCTGGGACGGACCCCGTTGATGGATGGAGGATCGAGGTGGATCGAGCGAGTCACTGGCGGGGCAAATCGTGACGGAGTTGACGGCTGGGTCGTGCAAGGGAATGGCGTTACTGGCTTCTGTTGGAAGCTGACATAACGAGCACGGTTAGTCATATAATGGGTATCACATGACTTCACTGACAACGGCATGAGACAAGTAACGTGATTTTAGCCCGAATGACTTCAGACTACAAGAGCTTCTCAAAGACTTATCCAAAAACGATATCCTTCTTTTGACCTATAAGAAGCTACCATACATGAAGCCCGGTATCGATCAAAAGCATGCACATAAAACTGACTATGAATTAGGTATATGACAGAGATCTACGCCTCCAGCGATCTCAACCACTCTCCTCTTGCTCATGGATCCAGGGGAATCATTGATAAACGAAGACACCAACCGCAAGAAAACAAAAATCCATGAGACGTGTCTGACCCCACAACGTTGCGACATTAGCGAAGTTGCCTCATTCTCTCATCTATTTGTCGGAAAGCTTGTGCTTGATCTTGCTGAAGATTGAGCTGAGTCGGTTGTGCTTCTTCTTCTTTTCACCGCTGGCCGTCGAGCTGCTGCCGTTGGCTGGTGTGGTGGCTTTGGTCTCTGTAGCCTTGGCGCCATTTCCAGTTGCTGTAGTGCCATTGCCGGTTGCTGAGCTGCCGTTACCAACGGCCGGGGTTTCTGTCTTAGCCTCGGTCTCGGGCTTAGTCACAGGCTCAGCATCAGGCCTGGTTTCCACAGCCTTTGTCTCAAGAGGAGCAGCAGCAGGGGCAGCAACAACAACGGGAACAGCAGACTCAGTCTCCTGAGGCTTGTCCTCGTCAACTGCAGGAACAGGCTCGGCCTCTTTGAGAAGCTGAGCTTCGACCTCCTTTTTGTTCTCGACAGCTTCTGTGCTAGCAGCAGCCTCAGGGCGCTCGCCAGACTCCACGATGGACTCCTTGACTTCGGTGGGGACTTCAGGAGCAACCTTGGGGGTCTCATCGATGGTCGCAGCAGGCTTAACCTCCTTGAGAAGCTCAGCTTCGACAAGCTTCTTTTCCTCAACGGCCTCAGTGTTGGCAGCAGCTTCGGGACTCTTACCAGCCTCCGCAATGGAGTCCTTCACCTCGACAGGAACCTCAGGAGATACCTGCTTTGGTTCCTCTTTAGGTTGCTCAACAACAGAGTCATAAATGCCAGTGACGGGCTTGACCTCCTTGAGAAGCTCATTCTCTACCTCCTTCTTATCCTCAACAGCGGCAGTATTAGCAGCTGCTTCAGGTGACTTGCCGGCCTCGACAAGAGATTCCTTAACCTCAGCGGGGACCTCAGGAGACACTTCCTGTCGAATCTGCTCTTCGTTCTTCGCGGCCAGGGTCTCTTGGGCTGCAACAGGAAGCTGCTCTTTGACGGAATCGGGTAAGTTTTTGTTGGCGGTATCAGTAATAGCGTCAGCAGCGCTGTTCAGCGCAGGGCCGGCCTTCTCCTCCACCGTCTCCTTGGCAGCAAGACCAGCAGCAATCACAGCACCACCTGCAGTAGCGGCCAGGGCGGCGAGGCTAGTGTCTGGTGTGTTCTCAGACTTCTCGGTACCAACACCAGCGGTTCCTACTGAGGTAGCAGGTGCTTCGGGCACAGTTCCCTTGAGCTCTTCCTCAACCATGGTCTTTTCCTTGACCTCCGTAGGGTCAGTGCTGGCCTCAGTAACAGCGCCAGCCTTCTCCTGGCTCTCTCTTACAACCTCGGGGACGAAAGCACCGTTGGATTCGAGCGGAACGTCGGCGGCAAGGCCGGCAGTAGTAGCTGTGGGAGCAGCAGAGTTAATGAGAACATCCTGTGCGCCGATAATGGGCAGACTGGATTCGGGAATGGTGTTGGAAGATACGGGGGGGAGCTCGGTCTCAATGCCAGGGAGAGCGTCGCTCTTCTCGTACGATTCCTTGTCGAGCTTGACGTATTTGTCGGTGCTTTGAGCGGTGATGGATTCGGGAATCTTCTCGCCAGGCTCTAGCTTGATAGGGTTTCCGGCGCCCTCAGAAGCGGGCAGAGGGTTGATACCAATGGCCTTGTCGAGCTCGTTGGCAGGTGTAGCGGGGAAGCCACCAGGAATGTCAGAAGGGGTCTCGAGGGGCAATTTCTCGTCTTGGGCAGGCTTCTCGGAAGTCAGTATATTGCCGTTAGTAGTAACATGCTCGCTAGTTACCTCATCACCCAAAGGCTTCTGCTCTGTGGATTTGTTCTCGATGGGTTGTTCAGCAGCCATCGCAGCGGTTGTAGACGAAGGAGTCACAGTGTTGAGTATAGCGGCGCCGGGAGTCTCGGCGTTAAGTTGATCGGGAGTGATGAAGTTGTTGACGTTACCCTCGAGATCAGGTTCGTTGGGAGCTGATTGATTGATGATCCAATTACCGTCGACAATGAACTAGATAGAATGCTGGTGAGCGACGGACTTTGCAGTGTTTGCGACAAATGTGTAGGAGTGTAGGAACGGCAATTGGGTTCAAAAGAGGGGATGAAGTGAGTTTAATGAGCTGGTGCGATGACGAAGGGGAGGAGGGAGCTGAGAGCAAGAGCGGGTCGGCAACGCAGGCACACTAGCGCGCAAGCAAATCAAGCGCTGACTTGAAGACGCCTTGGCAGCACGAGGGAACTTTGTCCCTGCGCGACGCAACATCGTCGCCTGACGCCACAGAATTCTACTGGTATGACCAGGCAGAGACTTGACATGGGCTGTGTGTAGCGGACTTTCCACCGCTCTCCGCTCGCTGACTCCATTCCAGAACTGTCGCGATCGTGGTCGCCTTGCGTCATACTAAACGGTGGAGGGGTTTTGGTTGGGGACTGGTGCGAGATGCTAATGGGTCGCAGAGAACCCATGACATGACAGGCAGGGAAATGAACCAGGGGTTAAGACCCCGATCCTGGCAGCGAAGCAAACTTGCAAGAAAAAAAGCCATGGGCAGGGGGGCTGGGATTACGGCAGCCACCGCTCTTGCGCCTCCAAGCTCTTTAGGCTTAAAAAGCCCTGCAGATTGCGATAGCGATGGGCGCAAAAGCACGGATTCCTGGGCGGCACGGTCATAACAGTTATTCGTCCATATCGTCCGAGCAATACGGAGAAGCAAACGCGCAAATTAGGCTGTTGATGCCAATGGTTCTGCCCGCCATCTGTATATGACTCAAGAACTGCGAATGTTTGTTTCCGATGCTGGCGAAGAGTGTAGAATTCGTGCTGTACCAAACCAGTGCCAAATGCAAATTGAATATCGAAAAGGATAAATGCTGTTGGGGTTGCGGGTCGAGGCTCGCTGGCTGACGCTGACGCACCTTGTAGTAAATCTTGCCCTCAGGCTCCTTCAGGTCGACAGTCTTGGAGAAAACATTGCCCTCCTTCTCGAGCTGAACGCTCTTGGTCCAGTTGTCGAATGTACCCGTCACGTAGACCTCGTCGGCGGGATGCTCCCTATAGAAAATTCGGGGTCAGTGTCGGGTGTCTCAGACATGGATAAAGCTGTCGCGGTCTACAGCAGCTAGTCCGCAAGATGAAGCAGCCTCAAGAAGCACACGCAGGGGACAAGGTGAACTCTTGAGACAGAGCTCAATTGACTTGTCTCGTGCTGAGGCAGACAAAGTGCGACTCGGAACATTGTCGAAGCTATCGCGATGGATTTGTCGGGCAGCGCATCGCAACGCATCATAGCAAAGCAACATATCAAATTGCGACTTACCACTTGAAAGTGAAGCTGCCCATGACTGGAATCGGTGTTATAATCGGTGGTGGAATCTGCGCAAGGGGATCGAGAGAATGCAGCAGGGAGTTAATAACTTTAATGCGTATAGAAGTAAAGTGAGATTTTGTTTTGTTTGTGGGAGAGATGTTGGGTTGGGAAAAGAGCCAGGTCCAAGTCGTTGATGGGACGGGCAGAGACCAGGACAAGTCCGGTTTGGCGTTGGTCAAGGCTGGGGTGGACTGGAGCGAAATTAATGATTGTTGGCGGCTACGGGGGAGTACCAGCGACACGAGGAAAAGGTACAGACGGTACAAATCGAGAGCGCTGAGACCGCTTCGACCGGACCGATCGATGCAGGGATTGGTTGTAAGCGGTTTGAGAGGATGGCTTCGCCGGATGCAGAACAAGGCAAGTATTGCAATGATACGCAGAGTAGATACGGTGAGAAGGTTGGTTTTATGATGAGGAAGATAAGAGAAGCTCATAGAAGGAGTCTGCGAAAGCGGAAAAGATAAATAGGTAATGAGGATGAGGTCAAAAACGAGACGAGAATGCGAGGATTGACGAAAGGAGCAAAAGACGAGCACGTGGGGGTTTTGGTTTTGGTTTTGGTTTTGTCCAGCAAAATCGATGGTGATGCGCAACAAGAGGAGGAGGAGGAGTTGCAACAGGCAGAGTCAATAGTAGAACAGAGGCAGCGACAAGAAGAGATGAGTCGCAGCCCGAGTCGGAAAGGTCAAGATAATTGAGGCTGTTATCGGGTATCAAAGAAAGAAAAAAAAAAAGCTTGTGATTCCCTGGGCATGAGCGCGTCTCGATGGATCAGCCAAGCTCAAGACCTACCTAGGTACGGATACTGCTCCTGTATGTATGTACAACGCATATGGATCTGAAGTGACAAACGGTAAGGCTGTTCTCGTCACTCCACCTCCAGTTCTGGTGTAGCTGACGAGGATATATATTTGTCACTGAGCATTCATTTTGTGCCGTTGTTGACCATATCATCTCACGTTTTCCATTTCGACTGAATATGTTTTCGATATTGACTCTGAGCTTGATTTTCAAGACAACCAAATGCGCAATGTTAAGGTAGTCTAAAGTACCTATTCGGAATGATCCATGACAAGTACTATGCAACATGCAGTCTTGCATCTGCAGAGTAGCTGCAGTTCGAGAGCTGTGGGGCTTTCTCTGACGACATGTAAACTGTGTCATGGCGTTTGTTGGCGGTCGGGTTGGCTAGTGGATTTCTTCACTGCTGCAACGAACCGCATCCGGGAGAGCATCAAGCAGCACGCCGCTGCACATCAACACGGTGATAGTGGCTGACGACGGTTGAATGAATATTCTCTTATCATCATGCATCGCAGGCTCTTCAAACTCGTGAGACCGCCCTCTCAGATATACCCCAATTTGAAAAGTTGCACGTACTGTACGCTCCGTTGTCACCGGAAGCTATTGGATGCAATACTGGGGTAGCTTAGCAAGGTCGCATTGCCACGAGTGCCTGGCCTAGACCTCGTCATGAACAACGATGGGGCTTTCCAACGTTGGGCTGGATGAGAATTCAATTCCTCGTGAAGAGGTTGGTGAAGAAATCGCACTGATACATGTCGCAAAGCCTCATTCATTCGAGTTCAATGGTTCGCCGCTGTGATAAACCTCAAGCATGATACCCGATGTCTTTCTTGTTCGCTTGGAAGAATTTTCCTTTCCTTGGCTTCTCATACGATGGCCACCGCAACCTCCTGCATTAGTTGAATGACTCTTCATGACAAACAGACCCATATCATGACAACTCAATCCTGCATCGTGAAGCTGGCGTCGATCCGATCAAACACACAACACCAAAGGCGGTGTGCGCGGAAGGAATAATCGGTGCCCAGCGAACCAAACCAGGATCATTTGTCCCTGTATAGGTAGGTACATATGAGTCGTAGATCAAAACAGCGGTCAATGGAGATATCCCATCCCACTGAGGTTTTTCCCTCGAAGAACACCTGAGGATAGGTATGATGATGACAGGTGAATATCGTACTCTCTCACCATGATAAGGTACCTGATTATTTATGGCATCTACCTCAATGGCCTGGGCAAGAACAGACAAACCTTGACGCCTACCCGAAAGTTAAGGTAGGCCAGTATTGCTTTTTAGGTACCTTCCCTTAATTTAGTGCCTTGGGTTTATTTTTTGTCCCTCCTGCATGCACGAGGCCAAATGCAAATTGGTGTCCATTAAGTACAGGCACAAGACCCTTTATGCAGCCATTCCTCTATTTACTAAGTACCTAGTATTATTTAGCTACAGAAGAAGATCACAAAAGTGGCCACATCAAGTAAGTGGACACTGAGGGTTTGCAGTCCAGCCATTTCAGCATTGAGCGTGGAAACATATTCAGCCATGCCTACCCTACAGCTCCTCTCTTGATGCAGACTTTACCTGGCCTTGTTCTTGACCACTCTTGACTTCCTTCGTCTTCAGTGCCTGGACTTTAATGTCGAGTTTCGTCTTATGGTTCTGGGGTTTAGTATGCATAACCCAACCAACAACCCCGCCATCTGAAGGCTTGGGCTTATACTTGCTCAGGTCGACAAGTTGATCTATTATTTCACTGTAAGCAACTGTTTCAATCGATTGGCTGCATCTGGAGGCATACCCTCGCATTTACTTGTCTCTGCCGTCCACAGAGGAAGGATCCCATACAAGGCGCCAGGCGCGAATATGGCAACCTTGTCCTTGTCATTATGGCGATCGATCTTATCAGCCTCGGGGAACTGGACAACTTTCTCGATCTCATCCTCGTCGTTCTCTGGCTTCTCAAGGACCGCAAAAAGGGCCTTCCCCTTCCCATCAGTCCGTTCCTGTTGCTCAATCCACCTGCGAACCAGGAGGGGGATTTGATCATAGTTCATCAGCAGCAGACTTCGGCCATTAAGGTGAGGATCGAGACCCAGCCACCCCCCAGGGTATTCTTTATCGGCGAAGACCGCCTTCAGGCCCTTCGACCATGGCTTCAACCCCTTGGGAGGAGGTTCCATCAAGTCTTTGAGAGTGTACTCGAGAGCTTCAAACTGAGCCTTGGCCTCGCAGGTAGGTCGGAATGAAGCCATGGCATCGAGAGCAAAGGGGTCCTTCCAGTCGAAGCCCTGCACAAGCTCAACAGGCGGCGGCGGTGCCATACCAATTGCATGACCGAGTCCAGCCAGCACAGCCGACGTGAACACGAGTCCAGCGGAAGTGGTCTTCATGATGGCAATGAGATACGTTATTGTCAGCAACTATTCAACGTAATTGGGAACCACCAAAGGCAGAATTATGAAGCTGGACCTGAATATCTAGGACCTGTCTTCTTCCATGATATTTATGCTCAAGGGCAACCATACGTTGGTTTCCAATGTTTTGTTGTCCTTTTCGGAGTCTTGGTCGCCGAGTTTCCCTTTCAGGTTTATATCTCGGCGGATGCCAACGGGGAATAGTGAGTATTGTGTATCTGGACCAGTTAACTTAGGCTAAAGTATCTATGGCTGCAGGCTAGGAATAAGTTGAAATTGCTTACTCCCGAGTCCAGTGTTCTGTAAAAAGAAAGCCATCATTGTGCCTAATGGTATTTTGGTGGGTTGGCGCAAAACATCAGCCGAATAGCTAGGCTTGACAACCTATCAAGACTAAGGTACCTTAGCTTACCGAGTACCTTTATTATGTATTCGTCCATTTCAGGGGAACTTGTGAGTCCTGGTATAAAGTGTAGTCCTTTAAATGCGATTGTCGCCATCATGAGTACGTTGTACCGTGTTGTCAGTTTGCAAGCACATCAACAGGATCCTCCTCAAGGTGGGATATTATTTAAAGAGAAGGTGGCTATAAAACGAGAAGGACGTCGACCGAGATCGGTGGCAACACCAACTGAGTCGCTGACATGGCTATGTTTTGTCTAAAGTGATAACACAAAGAAGGAATTATAGGGCTGTAAGATCACAACTGCATTACGCAATTTACGGGGCTGAATCAGAGTTAATAACTCAATTAATACGATACGGACTGAGCCATGTTGAGACTGATCTCATTGTTCCATTCAAGCGGCCTCTTTAATTGTGTGGCCCAAGCCTCTACCCTGTAATGCCGTGCTAGCCGGGGTTTACCAATTAGATGAAACATTCGTGCCGTAAAGTGTGCTCATGGAAGAGCTGAAGGATCATGGTCCATGAGTTGTTGAACATGGCAGAATGTGAATTGTGTGTTACACCGGGCTCTAGGCCCCGATGATGGGTTCTTAAGTCTAGAGAGGAGAGATGGGATGGAATGAATGTTTCAAATGCGGTGATCTGCGTGTTATCCGCATATGTGTGAACAACAGAAAGCAGATGCAGATCGCCAACCTAACTCAAATTCTGTCTCGTTCGGGTGCTCCCGAAGCCCTGTAAATAGCAACGACATGGAATGCATGCACCCTAGGCACCCTGCAATGGGTCCTCAGCTAGTTCTAGACCTTAAGCTAATGGCTTGGTGCTGACAGGAGTCCATCTTATCCATGCAATATTTCTGCTCCGCCCTGACTCTTGAAATCCTCCTGGACTGCCCATGGACCGGATGAGGCTTAGAGCTTAGGTGCCTGGCATGTAAAATTGAAGGTTTGCTTATTCCCCCCTACCTTAAAACCTCGCTGGAGCCAGGCGTCGCCCGTTGATAGAACACATCTATCCTCGTGCACTCACATTGCAATCACATTCATGGCGACAAATGCAGCAGAGGTTGCGACCTCAGAGAAGCCGCATGTGGCAAAAGCAAAGCGATCCTGGTCACTCTGGAAGAAGCTCACTGCCTTTGGGGTGACGCTTTTAGTCATCGTCGCTCTGGCTGTTGGACTTGGTGTTGGCCTCACTCGAGGAAAGGCCGACGATTCAACAGAACCCTATCTCAAAGCCCGTAGCAGTCTTTGGCAACCCAAAGTTGGCTCACAATGGCAGATTGTTCTCCTCAAGCCTATCAAGCTCAGCAAGGACGGCTCCGCCAAGGATCTCAAGCCCAACGTTGGTATTTACGACCTGGATCTCTATGATAACGACGCCGAGACCTTTGCAGCCCTACACAAAGCTGGCAAGAAGGTCATCTGCTACTTCAGCGCCGGATCATGGGAGGATTGGCGCGATGACAAGAACCAGTTCAAGAAGGCCGATCTTGGCAAGACTCTCGACGGCTGGCCTGATGAGAAATGGCTCAATCTGAGAAGCACCAATGTTCGCAACATCATGAAGAAGCGCATCAAGCTTGCTGCTCAGAAGGGTTGCGACGCTATTGACCCCGACAACGTCGATGGTTATGTAAGTAAATGTCACTTATTCTTGAAGTCTGTAAAAAAAAAAAAACTAACACGAGCCGTAGCAAAATGACAATGGCCTCAAGCTGACCAAGAAAGACTCTATCGACTATATCAAGTTCCTCGCTGCAGAGGCGGCAAAATACAATATGTCCACTGGTCTCAAGAATGCCGGCGATATCATCTCCTCTGTTCTCCCCTACGTCCAGTTCTCAGTCAATGAGCAATGCGTCGAGTACTCTGAGTGTGAGACATTTGCCAAGTTCATCAAGGCCAAGAAGCCTGTTTTCAATATTGAATATCCCAAGGGTGCGCCCAAGGTCAAGGAGTCCGATCGCAAAGCCATTTGCTCGAAGAAGGGCAAGGCAAAGGGCACAGAAGGTTTCAGCACTGTTATCAAGAAGATGAATCTTGATGGTTGGGTTATGTACTGCACCGGTAATACCTATCAGACTGCAGTCGAGAACTGATGCACCTGCGCAAGTCCATAGAGGTTACATCTCATCACAAATATCACGATATATTTCAAATCCTTGATATGAATTGACAAGCGTCCTATCGCTTTTCAGTCGTTCTTTGTTCTTGTCATAACCCGTGAGTCGTTATCCTAAGTACTTGTCGTGTAGACGTTATTAGCTCCAACCTTTGTCCGCCACATTTTCACTTCCAAATTTATGTACAAGTTTTCCAACTGCATAACCATAGAGCATCTTGTCGTGCTATCAACTTGGAGTCCGCTAATATCCGAAATAAGGGGTATCCTGATAATTAAAACCGCCCAGAACTCAAAATGATTTTCAACACTGATGAACAACAAGAAGCTTATGCTGAAACGGCGCTTTATGTAGCTGCCATATACTTGGGCCCTCCCTCTTGTTTGAACAGCCAGTCACTGTTTGCGTCGACCATGAAGTTGGTTATATTAAACTCATTTGACGCCCCCAAGCCCGTCCCGTTGTCGTTGGGCGCGCTCATGTCGGCTCCTGGCGGAGCCGGTGTTCCATTGGCGCCAGAAATATGTTCACCCCCAAAAGGGAGTCGAGGCACGTTGAAAAAGTCGAACACGTCAAGATACTCAAGCTCGTTGGGAGCCGGTGTCCTCGCGGGTGTGACGCTGGGTAACCTACTCAGAGCACTAGGCTGTCTGGGCTGCCGCGAGATGAGGAAATCCAAGTCAAATGCTGTGCGTCGCATATCAGAAAGGATTTTGACTGAACTGGGCGTAATCCCGTCACCTTGTCGCTCGCTATCGTGATGCTCATCCAAGACTCTTTGCAGCAACTGTGAATATCGTGCCGCAACAGGCCAGTAACGACCCATTTCACGCAGACTATCGACGAAGAACGGAAGCTGCGGTGAAAGTTTATGTTCAACAGTTGAGCCATGAACAAGGAGCAGACGAGCCGAAACCCAGAGAGTAAAAGCAAATGGTGGACCCAGCTTTGCCAGCATCCCATTATTCACAACAAATTCTCCGAGGGCAGCCACGTTTTCGACTGCACCATGACATCGTTGCGAAGCGCTATATGACGGAGTGAATATGGGTGACCTCGTTGTAGGATAGGCAGCTGACGAGTGAAGGCGAATAACGGCCGTATGGTAGGTGGCATGAAGCATAACCCAAGCGCAGTTGATGCTTTTACTCCCTGGATGGAACAGTTTTGCCATATTCCCAAATTCACCAGGAAGACTGAACTTCCAGGATGTCAGCATGTTGTCGAGTTCCTTGTAACGCATCTGCCATTGTTCCACATCGCTCAAGGCACTAATGTCGACTGGCTGTTTAAGAAACTTGTGTATCTTGGAGAGAATACCGAGGATTTCGATGTAGTAGGCGAAGGCACCCAGGTTCTCTGGCTGATCAATATCATGACCGGGTGAACCAGAGTGTAGGTCAGTGCTAAACCATCGGGTATCAACCTTTTGGTTCTTGATCCACAAGTCATCGCGGCACGGTAATGTCCTGTCAATCTCCTTGTCGTCCAGAGCAAATTCAAAAGCAGTTGCAAGAGTCGCATATCTGTCCAGAAGATATATCATCCAAAATAGACGCCGTCTCGCCTCTTCCTCGATAAAATCCTTGGGTTCCGAGAGTGTCATGGCTCGAAGTGTGTATATTGAAAGGTAATGAGGCGACACAGTCGATGAAGTGATTTCAACAGCGAGACCAAGCTGTACTACAGAACGAGTGATCAAAGCCATGATATTCCAGCCTGGTGGGCCGTTACTGCTCCCACAAAGATCAAGCGCCAGGATAACGAGAGCTTGCAACGCCTTGACCGAGGAGTTTTCCATGCCGTAAAGGAGAACGCGTTCCTTGGAAACTCGGTGATAGTGCTCTCGCCGCTCTTCTGTTAGCCTAGCATCCGTCGAGTAGCGCATTGTGGTTGCAACTATGGCGTGGAGTAGAACTCGATCTGTTTCATCGAGGGCAGATGGTCCAAAAAGGCTGTCTAGAGTAGTTTTGCGGTGCAAAATGGGGCACCAAGTATTGATATGTTTGAAGTAGAGATCAACAAGTGCATATAGAAGGTCGTAGGGCGGCATGTCTCGATCTGGGGTCGATGTGCCTGGAGCCGATGATAGTGGGGCCGTGGGTGAATGAATGTTGGGTTGCACAGACGTGTAATAGTCTTGAGTGACAGCGGCATGTTGCATGGGTGATAACTGGGAGGACGCTGCCACACCTGACATCGACGCCTGGTTCTGACCCTGGTAACCATCGTTCATTCTAGGTGTATGAGTAACGTTGAAATCGAGACTCTGTGTGCTCGGGGCAAAATTGGAGCTGGGTGCCTTCTGACCAAACATGACAGGATCGGTTTGAGGTGTGCGGACTGGCTCTGAAGGCCGGAGGAGATTTGGGTGAGTATCCCGTGGAGTTCCTTGGTCGCTCGGAAGACTTGGGTTACTATGCCGAATACTGGCAGCTAAGATGGGATTTGTGTTTGATGCCAAGTTGCCATGGAGAATCTCAGCATGGGAGCGCAATATCTCCTCAAGCTTGTCGAGGCGCTGCTCAAGCTCGCGACCATAGCCCGCTCTTAAACCAGGCTTCTTGCGTTCTTTGTATTCGCATATAGCGCCATTGCGGGTACACCAGCCGCACGATGGTTGCCCACGATCACACTTAACCTGCCAGGTGAGAAGAATCAGTATTGATTGACATAAGCAAAACACCAAGAGACAAGATCGTGTCACAGAGGGCATACCTTTCTTTGCTTGCATAGCTCACATCTGGGCACAATATTGTTAGTCTCGGTGTCGGCAATAACCTGTATATTTGAGGACAAGGTGGATTGTATTTGTAATGTGGTATAGTAGTTGCGATTTTGTGAGGGCGGGGAGCATGAAGCATGAGGCGATGAAGTGGCCTCAGATGGTGGCATGGTGTTGATAAGAGAGTACAAGAAATGTAGATAAGACTCCAACATGATTATCAAATCATGGACCTATCAATAAGAGGACAAAAGGAAATATTATCAAGACATGGACTCAACGAGAATGCAAGGCAAGGTACGATTGACAAAGGATGTAGAGGAAGCGAACGGAGACGAGTAGAAAGCTGCACTTACGAAACCGAGACAGGACGCTTTCTCTTCCCATTACGACAGAGTGTTTCGTGGTCGCCGTGGTCCTCATCCTCGCTAGGGAATTGGTTGGCTTCATCACTGTCTGCTTCTGTGGAGGGCGGGCGATTTCCAACCGAGCCCTCGCCCGACATTTTGCTGGCCCCGTTCTGCATGGCTGAGAGTAAGTGAGATGTTAGGCTTTAGGTTCCCTTTTCCCCAGAGCCCTTGCCGCTGGTCGTGTGTCGGTACGATGCAAGAACGAGCTCACCAGCGGTCGTGTGAGAGTCGATAATAGTGAGGCCGAATAACAGGGGTAAGCTCAGGCAAAGCAAGCATGCCACGAGATGATGGATAGCAAGTATGCGCGCGAACGATGAGTGCGCGTTCGTTGCAAAGGGGACCTCGCGATCCGGGATAATGGGCAGCGGGATCAGGAGAATGATCACCCGAGGATAAATAGGCCCGTCCCGTACTAAGTACTAAGAGAATGGGTGTATGTAGGACCTGGGCTGCAGCTGGGGAGTTATTGTCGGGGTAATGCAAAAGATTTTGACCAATACCGCGAATTACCAAAAGGCACGAATGCTCGTTGTTGATATTATTGATGAGCAGCCCTTTTCGCCTTTGCCTATCACCTGTTTTTCTCGCTTTCCTCCTCGCTTTGTGCTGGCTTTGTGCCTCGGACAGATGGGAAGTGGCGCCGTGATGACCGAACCAATTTGAGGTGGGCCGAGGTGGACTCTGGGCTAAATAAACTGCCAGAACTCGGTTTCGTCGGTGTACTTCCGTTGGCCAGAGCCGCAGAGGAAATAAATTATCAGGAGTTGAAACACAACTACGAGAGACTCTTTAGGATATTGATTTGTTTTGATAATGAGCCAGAGATCAATGGTGGTGAGGTAAAGGAGAGACACAGTTTGCTTGCACATGCAACAGAATATCCAACTAAGGCAACTTAGGTACCTTAGTACATAGGATGGGCATAAACTTTCAAGTAATGCGGAGAGAAGGAGCTGATCTCGCACCGCACGCGTACCTGCCCAAACCTTCCTGCCTCGACTTAGTCTTCACCCTCACAAGCTCTTTCCTCAAGGGGTTGAGGCGGGGAAATGAAAGAAGCGGTATAATCTGATTTGTGGAATGAGATAAGGTATACAAGTGGATCGTTTGCCGAATTCATTGCCCCAGACCGGACGGGATGTAGCACATGCTTCACCCATGTCAGTGCAGGATTATTCTGTTCAGCCTCAGAAGCGGTCACTGTTTTTGAGCACGTCAGCCTAGGTACCCATATCAGGCTCAATGGCTTTGACAGAGCTAGCATCCGTCAGAATACAGGAGGCAGGGAATATGTTCTGCTGCGAGACGGAGGTGTTTATGTCTCCGTCCATAGGTATCTAAGTTATACCTTTATAAATATGATATTGATCGCTTTCGATCCACGGCTGGTTTTTCTTTTTACCTTACCCAAGCTGCTAACGTAATTATGTCCTCCCCACAGTTGCCGACTTCTTATGCCTTTCCTCCCTTGTCACCCCGCAAAGACCGGGCTCGGCTTTCAAGAGCCTCCACTGGATGCGAGATTAGGTCTACCAACAGCTGACATAGACTTCGGGTATGACTGGAGGTGGTAATGGGGATTAACAACAAGAGCTCAATACGGAAGGCCAAATCAACATCTATGCCAAAATTCATCTCTTAGTAAGCCAACCCTATACTATACAGTGCTATAGTTAATATT